>JAPDSC010077523.1:0-23470 GCA_026290005.1 Latrodectus geometricus | reverse complement strand
ATACAAATAAATAAAATTTTTTTATTTTCCTTGTTATGATAGACAGGTTTCCAAATGTTGTAACAAATGACTTATTTTTGAACATTGTTTAGATAGCGATATGTCTACTAGAGTTCATTGTGAATAGTAAGTAGTTGGGTAGCTATTTCCCTTCTTGCTCGGTGTGCGTTGCTTCCTTTCTTGTGATTTAGATTTATCTTTATGTTGCATTCCGCTGCGATATAATTTTATTTAGATTCTGGGAAAAATCAAAGTACACATATAATATTCTACGCATTTACTCGTAATAACATTATGATAATATATTTTCGGATAGTCATTAATAAACATTTGAGGTTTGCGTGTTTCGAAATGAAAATTGAAGTAAAATTTACTACAAAAAAAGTTAAAAATGCATATTTAAATAAAAGCATATAATCATGTTTATTTTTAAAGTACGTTGTTTAATGCTCAGTATCAGACAGTTTTAAATTTTGGTCTCTGAATAATATCAGAGAAAATAATTCATAAAATCCTGTGGAACTTCTAAAGAGTATTAAAGTTAGTCAAATTCACATATTTCTGAAATTAAAAATTGTGTTACATCATACTTTTTAGCCAAAATTTACTTACGAGAGTAGTCAATTTTAATGAAGATAATATTTTCTATCAATCTGAATTTCTAAAAAAATTTATTTATAACTATTGCAACAGCTAAAGCTGGATTACATGAATCAATAACAAAATTCATTGATAGTTGTTTGAAAGATGCACACAAATTAAAAGATTCCTAAACACTGAATTCAAAAATTCAGTAAATGTTTATTTTTTGCTATCATTTATAAAATATCAACTCTTTATTTTATAATTAATCGTAGTTCGAATGATTAGAAAGGAACGATTAATTAAAGAAAATGATTCTAGAAAATTTAATAAAATGAGAAGAAAAATTGTGCTGAAAATGAAAAAAAAGAGTAAATTTAATTTTTCCTGTAATAGGACAATAATTACGAAATGATAATTTACTCATCATATGCAAATAATAGATTTTTTATATCGTATTATTTAATAAAATAAGATAATTCATATAAAAATTATTACAGTATATCAAAATCATTTAAAGGAGATGATTTTTAAAATGAAACTTTGCATTTCCTTTATCAATATTCAGATCCTTGCATTTCAATTATCTTCTAAAAGTATTGAATCATAAGAGATAGACATATAATGTAAATATTAAGATCTTAAGAAAACTATGCAAAAAATTAAATGGAATTTACTATTCCATACATTAAGAAGAGATTTTAAAAAATTAATTTAATAAATATCTGATGGAACACTAAATTTCAGATTGATATTAATGTAAAACCTTACGAGTATGTCTTTAATACCACATTTTTAATTCATTATTTACTTCATAAACATTGAAAAGTTCAGTAAAAGATAACATAAGATTTAAAATATAAATAAGAATTCTACGAAAATTTACTTAGCATTATATAAAAAGAAAGGGCTACAAAAATATTAAATTTTTAAGTTTTAATCATTACATACATTATAACACATTGTAAGTTTTAAGCATTATATAAGAAAAAAAATTAATTTTTTCAAATCATTTCTGTATAATTTGTTACGTAAAAGTAAAATATTTAGAAGAACTATACTATAAATAATACTATACTATAAATATATAAATAATTACTATACTATAAATATATAAATAATTGAGAAGGATATTGCATTAAAAGCAAAATCTATACGCAATAGCATTTAGGAAATAAAAGTGACAAATATTATGTGTTTTAAAAAATAAATTCCAATCCAAATCCGGTTTAAAGAAAATAACAATAGAACTAATTTACAGAGAAAAATAAAAAATAAGATTTCTGAAGTTTAAAACTATTTTTTACCTACTACTGAAATTGTGTGAATCCTTTACAACGTGAACGATAGATACTAGAAACAAGTATTGATTCTAAAAAGCTATCACACAAGCATAAGAGGGATTATTTGTGTAAAACATTATGGCTTACAAATAGTATATCAATCGTGTATAAAATAAAAGAAACAAAGAGAAATTTTTGATGTTCTATAAGTTTCTAAGCGGCCGGCTTTACAACTTTAAGAGTTTAAAAAATTCGTATGTGATTGCATTAACTTAGGAAGAACAAAGCACATCTTGAATATCATGTTTAGATACACTGGTGGTGACTGGAAATGAAATGTCTAGAAAGATCATAAATACCGTAAGAAAATATATTTCACAGATGACTTATATATTATGTCATCTGTGAAACAATATACAAATTATTATATAAATATCAAATGATTAAAATAACAGATTATTGAAAAGTGTGAATGATGATGAAAGGTGTTGTAAGTGTGTGAGGATCAACATATTTCCTGTACCTAGCCAGAGTATCTTCCCCTTAGATGAAATCTGTTTACAGGGAGCATTTGTAATTTTGAAACATGGAACCAGCAAGGAATCTTCATTACTTTATCTGCCAACTTCAGAAGCATTATTTCACTTAGAGGATATTACAAGCAAGACTTCTATATTTTGTCAAAGTTTATTTAAGTACCAGAGGGTGATGTATATCGGACCATTTGTTGTGCAAATAGGAATCACAAGTTTGCAATTGTCGATAGATAAAGAAAACTAATAGGTGATAATAAAGAAATTCATTTCGATGGATAAAGTATTCTTGAATATTGCAGGCTACTTAGGATATGCATTATCTTGTTAGAATGTAGTTGATGATAAGAGCTTAAAATATGGGAGGACTATTGGTCATAACATCAAAGATATATTAATCAATATATCTTTGTTCTATTGTATAGTTATTCAGTATACCAGCAATACGTACTAGAGGGATGCAGGAATTAAATCCAATACCATCCTAAGCCATGGTATAGGGTACAAGACCAGTGGGGCAATGCATAGAGCAGCAGTTCAACAGTCTCGCACCATTTTTTCTCCAGACCAAAATTCCACTATCGTGGTGTTTCATGCAGAAGCTAGATTCGTCAATAAAGACAATGTCGATTCATCACTCATTATTTTGTACATGTCTGTCATTCATTGCATCATTGGCAGCGCAAGCCCCAGCTGTTTGAGTCAAAGGTAAACGAAATAATGAACACACTGAGGACATTAAACCCAGCTGCAGACAACTTTGAATAGTATGAATGAGGCTGTTATGCCATAGTTTGTGTCATGTGGTTGAAAGATCCATGCACGTATTATGCCTGTCATAACGTTTAGTGTCAATGACACATGTCAATGATTACAGATACGCTTCACAATTGCTTAGTTTCGTTAAATACGATTACTGATTTATTTGAAAAATAATCCAATCAGTATAACTTCTTTTTTGGAGAGGAGCAGAATCTTACTTAAAAAGATGTCTTCATGTCTTCTGCGAAGAAAGTTAAACCAAAAAATGCATAGTTATCTTTACAAAAAAAGCTTGGATAATAATTTCCATATTTTAAATCAGCAATCTCTCTTCATTCTTTATATTGTGCTCACTAGAGACACTGCAGTCACTCTTCATGTGCATACTGCATCGCAGAAAAACCTTGATGTAACTTCCACATGATTTAGCCTGCTTTCTTCAAATCGTTACATTCTGAGGTGAAAGCACAGTAGTTATCAAAATAGGAATTTTATGAAATTCTACTATTTCTAGAGAAAGATTGCCAAAAGTAAAGAAAATAAATCGCAAACCACTCATTTTATTGCAAGAAAACAGTTTGGACATGCCTATGTTATCGTGATTCTCAAGTATTTTTCATCGCTACGACAATATTTTACTATTTGTTTCACAACAGTCGAAGCTTTGCTCATTTTGTTCACATACAACTAGATTATCAGATTTTGGTTATAATAGGGCGTGTTTGGGACAGGCAGGAAATCAAATTTAGCCGTCTTGGAATACCACCGGACAAAATAATTGCTAGCCATATTTATGACAAAATCCACCGCAAAGAAAAGTCGGTAACTATTAAATACCGCGATACCAGTGATTGAGTGTGAACAAAATTCACCATTGAAACATGCTGCAATTAATATTTGCTATTATTAACAAAAAAGTACTTGATGTTCTAGTAAAAAAGTAGTAAATCAAAACAAAAACATTTGTTTTGTATTTTTGTTCATCCACATATTGTTAAAATGTTATGGTCAAATTAATTTTTTAAAGCTAACAATTTTTATACTACAGATGTGTACATATATCCTTCACGAAGAATTTATTTATTAATACAAAATATTTATGTATATATTTATTCTTTACATAGAGGAATCCATAAGAAATATATTCATTAATTATATTGGGACCTTAATTTTTGTTCACTGTAATTCAATAAGAACTTCAATATATTTTTACACTTACAGAAATTTTCTGTTAATTTTAAAATTTTAAGACACATATTGTTTTTTTCTGGTAAATATAACTATGATTTTATTTGTTTGACATATCCTTAAAGAGAAACAAAATCTAAGCGTTTAAAATCTTTTTAAAATACGCAACCTTATTTTATGAATTTGATTTGTTTGTCCTTCAACAATCATTCTTTGCACATAAGAGGTAATTATTTCGAAATCTACAATTTAAAGTTGATTACGAACCACAAAAATCACATCAAAAGTGGGATTCGAATCCCTGAACAGTTGAAATGAAAGCCAAACATTAATGACTTTGTTATCATTTTGGCAGCCGCCCAAGCTGTCTAGTGGTTAGCGTACCTGACTACAGATGAGTGGGACCTGGGTTCGAATCCGCCTGGCTCGGGCATGGATGTACTTTCTCTCTCTCCCTTTTTCTTGTCTTTGTCCTTTCTTTGTGTGTGTTTGAATGGTTGCCTACCCTATAAACGGGTACCTATGGCATGTGTATACTGAGGAAGTCGGACTCCGCACCAAATATGGTTCAGTTGGAAAAGTGGAGCAGCGCACGACAACATCATTTCGGCTTTATTTTACGGAGAAAAAAGACTGCTTTAAATATATTTACAAATGAAATTTTTTAGTTAGCATTTTACCCAATACATTGTTTTCTTTGAAGAAACCTTTTAAATACTAATATAATAGTATAAAAGTACTAAATTTTATCTTGTGAGTATATTAAATAATGTAAATTTTTAATTTGTTGCTGAATAAAATGCATAGAAGGAAAAATAACTTATGTAACGGTTTCTGTACTGAGTATTCTGGTTTCTGTACTGAACTATTCTCATTGATTTTAAAGCCATTTTAAAATAAATATTTAAAATTGTTTCGGAATTATTAAAATTTTTGAAACGAGGAAGATTTTTGAGGAAATCGTAAAATGTTTTGTTATAATTTTTAAATTTTTAAATGCATAATTAATCTCATTAATGAAAAAAATAACTTTGTCACAATTTCCTTAATGAGAAAAATAACAGTTGAGATATTTTATTTTTTTATTTTTACGTACTTCCTTTTGTTGCCTAAAAGGCATTAACACAGCTTTTAATATATAATCACTCATTAATATAATTTAATGCTTTTCTTTTAAGTTAAAATCATTATCAAATCTAAGTAAAGTATTTTATTTTTTATAAGTTGTCTATAATGAATTTATTCTAAAAGTAATTTTGGAACATTTTTAAGGAAGAAAAAAAAGATAGGAAAAAAGATTTTTATAAAATAGCATTTTCGTAATATTTAAAAATTACATATACTAAATTATTGTATTTTTGTAAAAAATTTAATTTCTTATTTAATCGATCATCGAAAGTTCTATTAATTTCTGTTTTATCTTCTGTTGATTATGTGGATTACATGAAAAGCGATCTCCAGAGTTAAACATAAAACTGTTTTTTAATTATTCAGGAGTAAATTATATGAACAAACATTTACATAAATTTTCTTGTATATATATTTGAATGATGCCTTTGAGAATTTTTAAGGATTAAAATAAATGTTTCGGTATATAGAAAACAATAGAAATTTGAAGTAATTATTCCTAAAAGTACAGTTGCACTTATGTTTTATTAAATTTTAACTATTAAAATTTATCTATGCAATAATTTCTCCGGTTAAGGAATCATGTTTAAAAATCGAAAGATGAATACTTTATCTTTTGATTGAAAAAGCTGATTTTAATAAACATATTTAAATACCCATGTGAATGATAATGTTTTAAATCTAATAATCATAAAACTTCAACAACAATTAATTTAAAAGTAAAAAAATAAAAGGTATATAAGGGAAACATATATTAGCCTATGTATCAGTTTGAGTAATTTAAAGGTAAACTTAATAATTTTTAATTAGATTAATGTATTTCTTGTCTGCGGAATGATTTAGTAAAGCATTCTGAGTATTGTCTGACAACGGATTATCATCGAATTCGGTAATCCATGTATGATAAAAATTCCGAAAAGTATATCATGTAAAGAAAGTTTACCATCTTACCTTCTCCGATTTTGCTACCTTTTAATACATCAGTAGTATAACCTGCCTGTTAGTTTATTGTTAAGTTGTTTATTAGCTGTGAGCAAACAATGTTATGTTTTTGTATTTTTTGCATACTTATGTAGTTGAACGGGCACATAGCGATTCACCAGATTTCTCCCCTTTCGAATGTAAATGTTGAGTATCCGTCTTAAGTTCAAATCGTATTCTTCTCCTATATTTCTTAAAAAAAAACATTACAAATTCTATGCATGAGAATATGAACACGTGATCTGTTAGGTTATTTAAAACAAAGCACAGTACGATGCAAATAACTTTTGGGGGATTTTGATTATTTTAAACGTTTATGAGAGTACCAGAAGTAGGATTTTAAGCTCTATTAAACTTTGACAAAATAATGAATTTGTTGAACAAGGTTGCTAATGTATTGTTATCGGTTACACATCTTAATTTTGTTCATTCGTATTTCTTTTTAAAATTTGGAAAAGTGATTTATCTTTATATTTTTAAATTTTGTACTTTATTGATAAAATCTTTAGGAGGATTGTAATTTACGTTGATTATGCATTCGTATTTTAATTTTTTTACTATACTTTCTTATTAAATGGTTATTCAAATAAAATAAGTTGTAAGGAAAATGGGATTTTTAATATTTTAATAAATAATCATATTTATTCCATGCTTGATAAAATATTATTTCGATATTAATGCTTTCAATCCAACTTGTTTTAATGTAAAATTTTAAGTGTAAAAACATTATATATGTGTGTGAATTTTGTAATATATTATATTTTCAAAATATCATTTAATAGAAATAAACGTGATGAATTATTAGATTTTTTTGTTTGTGTTTTGCTCAAAACTTAGCAAATTTTACAATTTCGAAACTTCTAAAATTATATTAAAAATGAAAATAGCAAAATTATATTTCTGTTATTCTTATTTTGTGAATAACGATTTTTAAGGAAAGCCATGGATGTATTTTGTTTTTAATTGAAAGCAATAAAATCTCATTTCAATAGTTACCGCCATCGTTTCCATTTTAAAAACATTGACCTGTTTATCTGCAACTCCAGGATTGACCACTCCTCTCACATTCTTCTTGAATGTCCGCTTGTTTCACGAGAAAGGGACAAATATTATGAAGACTTGAAAAATAGATAGCCCCTGATTTTGTTGAACGGAGTAAAGTCAGAGACTTTTGCATTTTTTTAAAAAAATTTATCAATTCTGTAATTTAACTCTTCCTATTTTCTTTTTTGTATTCTCCTCCATTTTTTATTTAATTTTTTTTATTCTTCATTTCATGTGTTATCTTTTCATTCTTATGTAGTTAAGTAGTTATATATGTTGTTATGTGCGTACCTTTATTGTACCTCCCCTCAGGGGTTTTACTTTCTTTAAGTAAACACGGGTGTCACAATCCCGAGGTACCCCAGTGATCTGTCCTCTTCTTTATTTTCTTCTCTCTTCTACCCTACTGCTTTTTCTTCCCTTTCTCCCTCATTGTGGTTGCCTCTTACGAGGTTGAGGGCTCCCCTTGAGCAGCTGTCGCCGCTCTGTTGCTAATAGCTACTCTTGGGGACTAAATCACCCACGTGTTTGCCGTGCGTGGAGACCCGTGTCCCTGGAAAGGAGGGTCCTGGTAATTGAGGCCCCCAGAGACCAACACATTACTTTGGCCTCTGCTTCAGGTAAACGGGAGGTGTGTTGTGGTCCTCAGCACATCAATCGGCTTTATGGATCAAGCGATCGGTACATCTGCTGGATGACTTGTTAAGGGTGGAGGCCATCTCAGGGATGTACTGTGAGCGTATAGGATCTGGCTAGCACTGGTGCAGCTGGTCTGCATCCCCTTGTTGGACTCGGTGGTGGGTGGTGCGGTCAGGTCCCGAAATTTTAAACTTTCATAAATGGAAAATAAAAACAAATTTTTTCTCCCACGGGAGCAACAGTTTAAAAATTTAAACTGTAAACATTTCATTGTTAAAAGAAAGGAGGGTAGTTTCGAAAATGTTTCCCCCTTTCTAATTCAAAAAGGAATGTCGGGAATTCTAGGGGAAGTTAAAAGTATCCGAAAAGTGCGATCTGGTGATTTGCAGATAGAGGTTGCCAATGCTACTCAGGCAGCAATGATAATTAACATGAAACAACTTGCTAACATAGTGGTAACGGTGTCACCTCATGGTAATTTGAACTTTTCCCGTGGTGTTATATCCGCAAGAGATTTGCTGTTTACGCCGACGGATGAAATTCTAGAAAATTTACAAGATCAGAAGGTCTGTGCTGTTGAACGCATCACAGTCAGAAGAGATGGACAGTTTATTAATACTAAACATCTCATTCTGACTTTTGCGACGCCAGACCTTCCGCAGTCAGTAAAAGCTGCATACATGAATTTGCCCGTCCGGCCTTACATTCCGAATCCCTTGCGGTGTTTCCAGTGCCAACGTTTCGGACACTCGAAGAATGCTTGCAGAGGCAAACTGACTTGCGCTCGTTGAGCAGCAGTTGGCCACGATAGCTCGACCTGCACAGCGAAGGAGGCGTGTGTGAACTGTCACGGCGATCACCCCTCCTATTCTCGAAGTTGTCCTACGTGGGTACTTGAGAAAGAAATCACCACGATAAAAGTGACCACCAATTGTTCTTACCCAGAGGCAAGACGGCAAGTTACCTCTCGTTGCCCAAAACCTGGAGTTAGCTATGCAACCGCAACAAAAAAAGTCACCAGATCAATTAGCACTCAAACTGAATCCATGACGCCTCCCCTAGTTAGATTACCCACTGTAAAAACAACACAAAAGCCAAAACAACCTAAATCTCCTACTGTAAGAAAAGCTCCTTCTTACAAATCAAAATCTGTAAAGGCCTTGAAATTAAAATCTTCAAAAGAGGGTTCTGTTAGACCCTCTATATCCACCCGCAGGGCCTTATCCCTGGAAGCTGATACAGTTTCTCTTCATCCCTCGGATGATGATATATCATTCGAGGAGATGTCAGATGAAATACCTTCCAGCTCCGGGAATGGAGCTTTTCAATTTAAATAATAACTTCCTTTGTTTCATGGAACTGCCATGGTTTGCGTTCCCATCTTGATGACATCACGTCTATTATATCAGCTTATAACCCCGCATGCATAGCACTTCAGGAAACTTTCCTGAAGTCTACAAATAACATCACTATGCGTGGGTTTCAATGCTTTAGAAAAGACTGTGGTGACGATGGTGCAGTGTCTGGAGGTGTTTGCTTATTAACATCTAATGATTTCCCCAGCACTGTCCATCCAATCAATACAACTCTACAGGCTGTAGCTGTTAGAACTCACACAACTTGTCTGATTACAGTCTGTAGTCTGTATTTGCCCCCACATGATGTCATCCGCCAAGAGGAACTCGATGATTTAGTGGATCAGCTGCCTTGTCCATATTTGTTACTTGGTGACTTCAACGGCCATAATTCTTTGTGGGGAAGTAGTGATACGAATTCTCGCGGTCGTCAGATAGAGCGGTTTCTAACTGATAATTGTCTCTGTCTGATGAACACCGACGAGAAAACTTATTTCCACGTACCCACAAGAACGTTTCATTCTCTTGATCTGGCCATTTGTTCTCCCTCACTTCTGCCATTGTTAAAATTGTTTGTAGGGAATGATTTGCATAACAGCGATCATTTCCCACTCGTCATCTCCCAGACTGGAGGTAGTAGTGTG
Source organism: Latrodectus geometricus (assembly GCA_026290005.1). Classification (NCBI taxonomy): domain Eukaryota; kingdom Metazoa; phylum Arthropoda; class Arachnida; order Araneae; family Theridiidae; genus Latrodectus; species Latrodectus geometricus. Next base: position 13,331 of record JAPDSC010077523.1, on the reverse strand, counting down.
CAGCAACGTGTACCTACTTACGCGTACAGTCGGGCAGATTGGACGCAGTTTACACAATTGGCAGTTGTTGACAATACGATGGTCATGATCCGAAACATAAATGATGCCGTTCAAAGAGTCACCGAAACTAATATAAGTGCAGCTGAAATTACAATTCCTAAAAGTTCCTCCAAAACACACAGGCGGTGCAAACCATGGTGGAATGAAGAATGTCAAATAACTTATAAGAGACAAAGGAAGTTATGGGGGTTGTTTAGGAGATACCCCACAACGGAGAATCTTATTGCCTTTAAGAGAGCAAAAGCATTAGCTCGCAGAGCTCGTCGTAGAAGTAAGAAGGAATCCTGGTCTAGCTATATATCTTCAATAAATTCTTCCATAACCAGTAAGCAGTTGTGGAGAAGAGTGAAAGCAGCCAATGGTATTTATAGGGAATTCTCCATTCCTATTCTAAAAACCGGAGCTGCTATACACTCTTCTCCTAAGGAAATAGCTAACGTCCTTGGTGAAAGTTTTGCTAGTGTCTCAAGCACTGACTCTTACAGTCCTTCGTTTTTAAGGACTAAGAGTCGTGCTGAGCGAAGACCAATTTATTTCAACCATGGACAAAACTTATCCTACAACTGCGAATTTGGAATATTAGAATTGAAGAAAGCTTTACAGCAGGCCAATAATACCAGTCCAGGACCTGATGGAATTAGCTATCTGATGCTTCAAAATTTAAGTCCAGACTCCCTATTGAACTTATTATATTTGTTCAATAGGATCTGGACTGAAAAAACATTTCCATCAGTTTGGAATGAAGCAACAGTAATTCCGGTCCTTAAACCTGGTAAGGATCCTTCAGAACCTACAAATTATCGACCAATAGCTCTGACGAGTTGCCTTTGTAAGACTCTCGAACGTATGGTCAACGCCCGTCTCGTACATGTCTTAGAAGAAAATAAATGTATACATGTAAATCAGAGTGGATTCCGTAAAGGAAGATCCACTCTTGATAACATAACATATTTGGAAACCCAAATCCGCAACGCTTTTGTGCGGAGAAACCATCTGGTTTCCATCTTCTTCGACATCGAGAAGGCATACGACCGTACATGGCGATATGGAATTCTCCGTACATTATATGATTTTGGCTTTAGGGGTAATCTCCCGATATTCCTACAAAACTTTCTTCGCTCCCGTAATTTTAAAGTACGTATTGGATCCTCTACATCCAATACTTTTATCCAATATGAGGGTGTACCTCAGGGTTCTATTTTAAGTGTCTCACTTTTTAACTTATACATTAGTAACATCCTCCATCACCTTTCACCTTCTGTTAATGGCACTATGTATGTGGACGACCTGCAAATATCTTGCCAAGGATCCAACATGCGATTAATTGAGAGACAACTACAAACATCTGTTAATAAAATAGCTGCATGGTGTGCAGAGAATGGCTTCACATTATCTCCAAGCAAGAGTTGCTGTGTCCATTTTTGCAAGAAGACCAGCCTTCACAATGATCCTATTATCCATCTGAACAACACTACAATACCTGTAGTCAACGAGATTAAATTTCTTGGTGTTTTATTTGACCGAAAATTGACCTTTCTTCCGCATGTTTTATACCTGCGGAAGAAGTGCGAGCGATCGCTTAATATCCTCAAGGTACTTTCAAATACATCTTGGGGTGCTGATCGCTTGTCACTCCTTCGAGTCTACCAAACACTCATTTTATCTCGTATTGACTACGGAAGTGTTGTATATGGATCTGCTAGGTCTTCAGTTTTACGCAGATTGGACACTGTACATCACTCTGCATTGCAAATATGTTCAGGAGCATTCCGCACATCACCCGTCCAGACTCTTTATGCAATTTGCCATCAATTGCCTTTGGACCTGAGACGAATGCAGCTGTCTCTCAATTATTACGCTAAAGTTATGTCTGATATTAAACATCCTTTACGATCCTTGATATATACTCCTGCTTTGAAGAGATTATATGATGCTCGACCTTACAGCATCCAACCTTTTCTCACTCTAATACTCAACTACTTTTGACAGACCTAAAAAGTAGTTGAGTATTAGTATGAGTCAACTACTTAACTCATACTAATACTCAACTACTTTTGACAGACCTACATGATGTCCGTTTTATTAAAACGGACTTACATTCACATCCACCCTGGTACGATCCTCAGGTACATATCATTAATCCCTTTGCTCAATTTAGAAAATCGGACACAAATTCAACAGTTTTTCAACAGCTATATCATCGCTGTCAGTATTCATCGTATATGCCTGTATTCACGGATGGTTCTAAAAGTGCAGGACATGTTGGCTGTGGCGTATTTTACGCTAATACCAGTTATGGTTACAGCCTCCATACGTCCTGCTCCATCTTTACCGCTGAAGCTACGGATGTTCACCAAGCCCTTCAGCTAGTGAATACAGAGCAGTTTAATAAAATCTGCATTTATACTGACAGTTTGAGTGTTTTAGAAGCGTTGAAAAACTATAACAATTGTCATCCAGTTGTGTCCAAGATTTTCGGAGCATTGGATTCCCTTGCTGGCAAGGGTTACGACATCATTTTCTGTTGGGTCCCAGGTCATGTAGGTCTAGAGGGAAATGAAAAGGCTGATGCAGCTGCTAAAGCTGCATCGTCTCTACTTCATTCATCTGTCCCTCTTCTCGACGTGAGAAAGGTTGTTAAAAAATTTGTAAATTCTCTTTGGCAGGAGTCATGGAGTATGCAGGTCTCCAATAAATTACGTGCCATTTTTTAATTGTCTCATTCCATCATCAGTTTTACCTTTACGAAGTGCTGATGTCAGATTGACTCGCCTTCGTATCGGACACACACGTTTCACACACAGACATTTGTTTTTAAATGAACTAAATCCATGGTGTGAAACGTGTGATGTACCATACACTGTTCATCACATTTTAATATCATGCCCCTATTTTAACTTTTACCGTTTTAAATTTTTTGATTCAGACATTTTAACTATGTATGATTTGGTGGGGGAGCCACCCCACAGAAACCTTTTTTCCTTTCTTAGGGAAATTGGTTTCCTTAATTTTATTTGAATTTTATGAATTTTATTTTGTTTTCATATTCTTATGTTTTTTGGATTTTAAAATAAATATATACATTCATTTTTGTGTTTTAAATTTTTAAAGTTGAGTCTGGGTTTTGTCAATAATTTGCCAATTTTCTTTAATATTTAATTTTTGGCGCAGCTTGTCCTCTTTGGACCTTGTGCCACAAAACCCAACCAACCAACCAACCAACTTTATTGTACCTTTGAGCCCTGTGTGATATTCCTTGGTGTTAAGAAATACTTTTATTTTCCCAAATGAATAAAAAAAAATTAGTATATATTCCATATAAAAGAAATAATCTATAATTGTAATTATTAAAATCTAAAGAAATATATAAGAAATACAACAGTATAAAAATTCGCTGAATGGAATTAATTAATTCTTCAGGCCCACAGAAACTTTTTATCAGATCTTTTTCTTAATCATAAATTTATACTTTATTTTTTCTAACTCATATCTTCGTACGATTTTATTTTATTTTAGTTCATGGTTTCATATCCACAAATATTTTCAACTGACTGAGATAATAAAACGTTTTAGAGGAATTTTTATTCAAACTTACTTATCTCAAAACAACCATATGTGAAAAAATATTAGCTGGAACCCTAAAATAGCTTTTCAATCATTCTCAATAAATGAATCTCCACAAACAAAATTGTTCAAGAATCAATGACCCAAAATATAAGTACTTAACATGGTAATGATATATTTATTTTATTAATTGCAATGATAACAAATAATACAGCGATGATGAAAAAGTTCTTTAATCATTTGAGGAATAGGAGAAAAGGAGTAGAATGATTAAATTAAGATTTTAAAAGAAACGAATAATTTTTAAAACGACCATTTTTAAAAAAGGTGAACTATAATTGGAGCTTAATATTGAGAGTAGTAGTTCCCTTTTTCCTTTTTGTTTTCACTTGTCCATTAACTGTTCTTTCTTTTTTTTACTTAAATTATTGAATAAATTTTAAAAATTTTAATATATGAAACCTTTTTTTAGAAATAAATAGTAGTGTGGAAAAATTAAATATTTATTATTAAAATTTCTACAGTAACGCTTTTATATCTCATGATTAGTTCCTTATTTGTTAATATGTCCATTGAGTTTCTTTTCTAAGTAAGAAATATCTTTTTTAAACATCGAGGAAAATACTTATTAAAGTAAGTTTGATATATTATTTTAATCTGTTATTATTTCTCTTATTAATTGTCAAAGATAAGCATTCTCCTAAAAATCTGTATATTTCAGTTTCTTGCCCTATTTCTTTGGTTCTATCACTAATGCCAGTATACTTTATTAAAAAATATGATTTATGTATATAACTATAAAAATAAAATAATTCTTTGTTTCCATAATTTTATAGTTAAATTTTTGAGTTTCTCATAAATTATTAGTATTATTTTGATTGAATGAACAAAAAATTTCAACTAGTATTTTAAAAAATATTTTCTTTATCTTTAAGAAAAAAAATGATATATATCATTTGTTATCTATTTTGCTCCTTTCAAATGATACAATTAAGAAGTTTTAAAACAAAGTAGCTATCTGTACTTATTCATAAATATATGCTTTCAGAATCTCTGTCTCGAAGTTTCAGTTTTAAGAGGAGTTTCTAAGTGCATTTTCCAAATTAGAAGGAACTTCAGTATATTCGTCCATTCTTTGGATCATCCTCCAAGTAAGCATCTCAGCTTTACTTAAGATCAAATGGATTGTTATTTATTCAATTCATTCGAGTTAACTTCGCTGAATTAAAAATGGACATCAATTCCCCTCGGAAAGGCATGCGAACAGATGCCAAAAGTAATGCATTTTAAGGCGACAAATTTGTCCGAATTCCGCTTCTTGGAGGAAAAGATCTCTTCCGCGATTTTCCCCATTTCTCCCTGGTCCATATTCTTGGCACCAGAGATATCCATCGCCAAAATGGGTTTGTCGCCAATTACTTCCTATCTCCTTTCCGCTCGTGTCCCTACTGTAGGGAAAAGAGAGAGGGAAAGCTCGAACTTCCTATTGTTGCTCATTAAGTAGGATGCAAAGGATAGTGCTGTGCTGAGGGGTGAAGTGGGGATAGGAGCAAGACGATCATCTCTGCTTTAGATTTGGAATAGAGGAATCGTAAAGGGTGGGATGGTACTCCGGCACGACAAACTGCCTCATTTGGTAAAGGAGGCAGAGTACTTAATGAAGAAATATTTGAAGCCTTCTCCATTGCACTTATCTTTACCGTGGCAGAGCCTGTTGCCGGTAATGTATGCCGCTGCACCAGACCCTGGCTTACGCTGCCGGTAATATTAATCAGAAGCTTAGATCCGAAGCACAGAATGCAGGCTCAATCGCTATTTCAGTGAAAAGTGGTCTATATTAGTAGAAGAAAACGATGTATCATGCTTCATTCAGCGAAAAATTGTTACCTTAACCTAGCAAAAACAGTTTCAAATGTTAGAAATGCTGAAAGAGTGGTTAAAGGGAAACACTTATTCTGAGTATAAAGATAACTGAGTTCAAAATGAAAAAACTAATAAAATGAAATCTATTTAAATTTCCTAAATGTCTGAATTTGCTGCATATTAAATAAAGGTTATTTTTATAGAAAATTATATTGAGTTTGAAATTTTCGATTATTTTGTGGAACAAAAATATTTTGAAAAACACTAGATTTAACATAATATGATTTTTGAAGAGGATTAGAAACCAATTAAACTTTAAAAAAAGAGAAAAAGTAGAAATCACTAGTGTATATTAAATTGTAATATACGATACAGTGAGTAGAATACGATATGATTTTAAAAGTTTATTTTTAAAAATAATTTTTTTTGACAAGAAAGAAAGCTTTTGGTGTCAAGGTTAAAATTTTATTCTAATTAAATAAACTGCATATTATTTATTGGGATAGATCACTTGCATCCACTTTCTAACTGCATAATATATGATTAAAACATTTTTGGGATTATGCAAATTTGATAAGTAATTGTAAATAATTTATAATTGCTTTTATAAAATATATTTTATCAAACAAAATCAGCATTGACAAAGACTGAATATTATTTTATGTTTTCATGATAATAGATGAAAATGTAGAATAGATGGCAGCATTACAACATATTCTTACATAGTATGAATTAGATTGTTATGTAAGAATTGTACTGCGGTCATCTTTTATTATCTTTAAAATCATAGATTTTGAAGGAGGAAATTGAACATGTGATAAAATAATTAAAAATAAAAATTAAAAAAAGACATTCAAACAAATTTTATTCTTTATAAAATTAAATAGATCTACATTTTTTAGATTCATTTCTTGTGGATAATAAGGGGAATATTACCTCAAATATAATTACGAATGTGAAAATTGAATTAAATAATCTACATAATTCACGAAAAACTATTCATTATTATCATATTGAAAGTACCAAATTCATCTCATAATTAAGAAAGGGTGATACGAAATAATTATCCTAAATGCTTGTTATTTCACTTATAATTATGTTATGAGAATATACTAAGTTAAAGAATCATATCTCAAAATTGTCTCATTAGCCAAGTCATCAAAAGATTACGATATTTTGAGGAGGATTGCATTCAGAGTTAAGAACTTCAGGAGAAGTAATTTCAATAAATCTCCATAAAAGTTTTATTTCAAAAACATATTGTAAATATGAATTTATTATGTTTTTAAAAATTTAGAAATTGGCTTATATAAATTTTTCAATGCCATACAGCAGCTATGTAAACTCTGGAAATAATAGCTATGACATTGTTTATAAAGTGCTTATTTATTGATGACAATTATAAAGCCAATCTTTTTTATATTTTATTAAAATAGAAACTACACTGAAACTAAAAAAGAAAATGAGTGGTGTTCTTGTGTCTTATAAAAATAAAAGTAAACACATTTTGCTTATATACACATTTGCACTAGGAAAAATACTGCCCTTCAGGTGAAAAAGATAGAGATTTACAAGATGAACTTAAATATAGATTTTATCAATGTGCAATTGAGATACGGAATGGGCTACTCTCAATGATCTTTAAAAGCAAATAAAATTTGCTTTTACTATTTTTCGACCAAGCTTTCACTTATGTATTAGCTGTTGGGAAATAATAGCTGAAAATATATTAATAATTTTATACAGTTTTAATAAATACATACATGCATAGAAACTACTTGGCACTACCCTCACCATTTTCTTTAAATGCATGAGACTTACTAAGGGAAATTTGCCATTAATAGAACAATACTTACAAGCTCTCTATAACAAAGCCATATACAAGAAAACTTATGCTCTCTTTGACGTACATCTATCTATTTAACAAATGAATAGTTTTAAAAAGCCTTTATTGAAACCTTTATGATTATTAATGATTTATTTTTACTGCCATCAAATGTAATATAATTCATTTGTAAAATTGAGGGTTTTTCCTCTATATGATTTGAGAACACTGGTATAAAAGCTATTTATAAAAGATACAGTTCAACGTTTTATACATTATATTTAATATATCTCACATAAAATTAATAAAAAATAATAATATTAGTGATAGTTTAAGTACTTTATAGGATATATTATTTTATTATAATTTTTTGTATTATCTCTTCGTATTTTTATAATTCTCACAATTTTTGAAATCTATCAACTTAATAGCAACTTTCAAATAATCATTAGGGAGTTTCTCAGTTTCGTAACATCTTGTGAAATTTTATAAAGTAGAAAAACGAATCATTTTAAAACTCTTTTTACAATTTTAAATAGTTAAAAAAATTTTACATCAAATTTTTTCTTATTTAAATCTTTAAATAAAATTAGATATTAATAATTATTATAATAATAAAATAAGATGCTGACTAAAATATCATTTATGATGTTTTTTTTTATATAGATATGCAAATGTTTAACAACCTTGATTACCGTAATATTAAGTAATATTGAATTTATTACTACGTGGGGTCATGCTGGACACGTTGGTTAGGTAGTTCGTTATATGAAGATAGTGAGTTTGAATCCCGAACAAAGAAGCATTGCATTCGTTATTGGTGACTAGGACACGTAAAATATGTCGTAAACGCAATGACCTTCATATGAAATAATACTTCTGAAAGTAGCAGATCAAGTATGGGATTCTTCTGCTAGGTGTTTGCTTCTAAAATACGAAAATCCACCCACTTTCAGAGCAATGATGGTACACCAACTGATTGCCCCACTACATAAGTTGGCATCAATTTCGCCCTTAACAATGCATAAAGGGGGAAATCCTAGAGCAAACATCCATAGGGGAAAATATTTTATTATTTAAGTTTATCTGACTTTAATGATTCAATCAAGTTCTTTCTTTAAAATTCTTAATGGGCTAGTCTAATATCTATTTAGAAATGATCTGAATGTATTAAAGGGCAGTGACAGGTCTAACTTTAATTTCGATGGTGCTAAATTACTTAATTTTCAAATGTAAGAGCTAGAGAATTTATGTTTTATCTGAAATGTCTCATTGTATGAAAAATGTGTGGTGTCTGCATAATATACACATTTGTTTCTGACTCGTTTCTCAGAATTTTATTTTACCGATTGTTCAAATATGCTACGAATATATATACGAATTGCTCAAATATGGGTTTCTATTGAAAAACAGGATTGTTAGGTTGTTCCAGCATGGTTGTGACTTACTATATATAATCTATATTAAGTCAGAGATTTCTCTTCCAATATACTATATATTAAAACGATTATCGAAACACTGCATTGTTTTTTTGCACAAGAATATACCAGTATGCGTTTTGCTGACATGTAATTCTCCAAAGACCGGATTTCATATAATTTTTAACTCACACTTAAAGGGGATAATATTATTTTTAATGTTTTTAGTTTATGTTTTGTAACCTCAAAAGAGAAAAACTATTTTCAACTTCTTGAAATTTGAAAAAAAATATTCGTTTTATAAAGGAGATATTTAATTATATGAAATATGAACGTAAAATCTAGGAGATAAAGAAAATCTTTGCCTAATAATAAATGACCAATATAAAAGTAGTATTTAATAAAATATCCTTGTACTGTTAAGATATCGCTTAAAAATAATACAATTTCCTTATTTAAATTTCTGAAAGAATGAGAATTAAAGATTTTTCTCTAATTAATTTTATGAACTCCATGATTAAAAAAAATGTGAATTTCAAATTGTCTTTATATAAAATAAGAAATTTTGAGCTTCTTAGAAGAATATTTTATGATATTTAAAGTAAAATATTATAAGCTGAATTTAAGTAACGATATGGTATTAATATTTAAAAGCAAAAATTTTAAACATATCGTTTCTTATGCTATTATTTTAAATGCATTATAATGTATCACAGGGATTTCTTTGCAGTAAATAACAAATGCGTGGTATGATAACAATATATTGCATTGCTTATAGTATATTATTATTATATATTTTGTGGTAATATTTTTTATTACTAGGTTTTAATTTCTTTATAAATGAAATTTGTATTAAAAATAATTTTTATGTGTGTAAATTAATAATTCTCGTCTATGCTAATATTTTTCACTATAGTATTTTACTTGTTTGCCTGCCTTTGAGGGAGGGCTAAGATATTTTGTTAATTATATAAAAATGATCTTTACCTTTTTATTGCATTATAATGTTTATTATGAATTTATTGCATTCTTATACAGTGATTTAACACTTAAAGAAAAGCTATAAATTATTTGAAAAGAAAGGCATAAATTATTTCATAAAATTTCTTAATTTAGTAAATGTATAAAAAAGTAAGTTGATCTTAATTTAATTTTATGTTGTTCTGTTATATTCCTATAATGGTTAAATACTGCATTTTAAAAGCTTGTATACATGAATATTATAAACTTTTTTTTAGTAGATTTTAAATGTTTTCAAATATTAATTAAAAAAAAAATAAAGTTCTCATAGATTTGTTCTTTAAAAAGTTATTTATTAAAACATGAAAATATGTTTCCGACATAGATGAAAAAAGACGTCAGTGAATCATTTTATTACAAAGAGTATCCAATAAATTGTTTTGAGAAAATTTCTCGATTCTATTTTTAAGTAATTAAAATGTGAGAAAATTAATAATTCCATATTGTTAAATATAATAATTTCCGGCAAACTTTCACATAATGAAAGAAATAAAAAATTTTATTTCAGTTCGCGTTGGTTAAAAACTAAAATTGTTTAGCATATTAAATATAGCAAAAATTATTTAACTCTGATCTTAACGTCACAAAATTCCGATAGATGGCGATACAAGATCAACACTACAATAACTTCAATATAAAGATTTCAATTTCAGAAATTGCAATTGATATATCATTAATATCTTTTCTTTAAATAATCAAAAAACGAATTTTATATGGAAAAATTAAATATTAGTTTACATTAGTTTTGTATAAAAACTAAATGCGTGTGTAGGAATTATTTTCAACAATTAAAGAGTATTTTGTCATTTAAATCCCAAAACGGACGAGTTAACCAAAACTGTTAGAGAATGCACATTATTCTAAAAATTACTTTACCTTTAACGATAAAAGTTTTTATAAGAATCCAGTGTCATTATTTTTTGGGCACTTACTTTTGTCGATATGGGTGCTTGGAAAACTTCCGGTTTTTCACCTCTGTGACCTGCTAATAGGACTCTTCGTAAATGATAACTCTCTCCTGTCAGTTAAACGGTGTCAGTAAAAAAAGCGGACATTTTGAGGAAAAAATTTTGTGAAAGCACATGCAATGGTGCAATATTATTAATTTACGAGATAAACAGATTTTAAAATTAGTAAACTGAAGTTTTTTTTTTTTAATTGAAAACTTCGTTTATTTGATTCAATAAAGAAAAGTGTAAGTTATTAAATTTTAATAAAGTGTAGGTGATTTTGCGTGTTTTCCAAAAAAGTCATTTAAGAATAATTCTTATTAATGACTAAGTAATTTATTTATTAAAAATGTCTAAAGTAAAAAGATGACCAGGATGTAAGAAAAATCACTTATAAAGAAAATAAAGACTATAACAGATGCGTTATATTAAAGAAAGCTCTCACATTGGTTGTATCGTAATAAAAATGATTATATGTTTATTGTCATTATCATATGGCAGTGCGATAGTGATATTTTCACAATAACAGGTAGTTGCCTGTGTCACGATAAAGACACAGAAAATTTATGGATAAATGTTTGTGATAAATTATAGATAAAACTTTTTTAAAAGTAAATTATACAAATAGTTCAATAATATTTGAAACGATTTTAAAAATCAAGAAGAGGATTTTAATATAATTAAATATTTTATACTTTTTTCTAAAATCACATATCTTGGATGAAATGACATATGATATTAGGTATAAAACCATCCTATTCTTTATTCGCAAAGAATATCATGACTTAGAATGAAATTTGATGCTTAGTAAATTCATTTGTAGACCAGATTCTATGAATTATGTTAAGTGGGAAAAAAGTTGTTGATATATTAGGTATAAGTAAGTGATAATTTATAAAAAAATCAAACTCATGTAGCCAATGAAATAGTTCTGTGCAGTTTGATACAAAGTGTTTATTACAAAGAATTTATACAAAGAGTTACTTATTAGTTTAGAGAGTTGCAAAGCTTATTATTAAGATATATTCAATGGCATCTTTGCAGCCAATCAGTTGTTTACAATTGTTAAACATGTCATTTCTTTCGCAAATAAATATTTGACCATGTGATGGAAATTTTGACTTGCATCAATTGGTTAACTGATTCTATCATACCAATGTCAAAAGTCATGAAATTTAGCTACGTAATCACGGAAAAGTGACCTGGTATTTTTTTCTTTCCATCTAACTACATTCTGGAGAGACATTGCTTCAACGAATATTTAATGTGTTATTTATCCCTTTTCGGTAATTTCTAAATGGTTCAAGAAAGATTAAAGAAGATCAATTTATCTATCAATAGGGCTTCTGTAATAGCAAAAATAGCAAAGTAATGGTATACATAATTACCTTTTCAAATGCTGACAGCACTATATAAGCTGATATTCTGACAGCAACCAACCTCAATCTATTACTACGGCCATGATTCAAATATTCTTCTTAAAAAGGCAAATATTCGTAATTGTTAGAGTCAAGATGTATTAAAATGATTTGAATAAGGGCGAAAACATTCTTTCTGATAATCAAGGTTAACATATCTATGGTACTACATACCTTTGGCAATATTTCAAGCTATATCGAAAGGCTAAAATGCATATCCCTGGCAGGCAATATCTTAGGCTAAATACTTAAAACAAAATCCGTGTACAGTTTTTAGGATTTTCTTGAAGTTAATTTTCATGAAATAGCATTTAATGGTACATTGGAGTTCTATAATTAAATGTTGAAATTCAGTGATGTACAACTCATGTAATTCATCATGTACAATTTCCATCATAATAATCATTCGCGAACAAGGAATTATAGACCACTCTCTCTCTATATATGTGAATATAGATAGAAAAATAATTATGAAACAACACTTGGTTGAAAATGAATTATTTTCTAATTATATATATTGAAATATCGATATATTGAAATTATGAAAGATGAAAAAAAGTAAATTGGGTTTCCGTAATAAGCTTTTTGAAACTGTAAGACTGCTCTTTCTTGCACATTTTATAAAAAGAATTTGAATCTTTTAAGCATATAATGCTTAAAAAATGTGTCCGGGAAGATATTTTTGGAAGGTTTACTTTTTGGGAACAACTAATGGATTATTATATTTTTTAACGAAAAACAATGCTTCGAAAATTTTAGCATTAATTTTAATAGTCATTTTTTTAATATAAGTTCAAAATAATTTAAGTTATAAATAACACATTACATACTGAAATGTTGTTTAAGCATCTGACAAAATAATGTACTAAAAATTCCCATCAACTGCTAATAATGTGTCCCATTTTTATACAAGGATGTGTTAAAAAAAGTAGTTTTGTTGCTGTATTAGGACTAAAAGGCACAAATGTGTGGCGTTTTTTCCCACTTAAGAATATGTGTTAAGAAAATAGAAAAATATTTCGGAAAAAATCCTCTCTTAATACGAGGAAAAGAGAAATCTTTTACAAACTGCTTTTTGCTCTCGGTTCAGAACTTATCACTTTTAAATGTGGTAGAGACTTTCTCTAACGACACTTTTTTAGATGTTTGGTAATTTATTATATTTTGATGTTTTATCATAAACATTTTGATTGATTTTTGAATCATTTGCATT
>JAPDSC010077509.1:0-10749 GCA_026290005.1 Latrodectus geometricus | reverse complement strand
CTTGCACGGTCGTCTTCAATTCGGTGAATAATCAGACTCACCAGGGAAAAGGGGAAAGAGGGAATATAAACTCTCGAAGAAGGGAAAATATTTCTCGCTGGATAACCTTTGGGGATTTTTATTTCAGTTCTTTAAGTTCTTTACATTCAATTTTATTTTAATCCCTCTTTCCTTCGTTGCGGTGCGCATGCGTGTAAATTAATGTTTCATCCGATCTGTTTGCTTTTCCTTCGGCTGTGGAACTGATGGGTTTTTATGTTTATTTTATTTCATTTTATTTTTATCATTTTTTTCTACTTTTTTCCTTGCCTCGGGGATTTTTAATATTCTTCCGCTTTAAATTATTTATAGAGCGATGGCTTAATACAGCGAACCTTTTGTTCCATATTTTATAATTTCGTAACGACTTTAGAACTGAGGTTAAATTAAATCAAGGATTGAGTAGAGTTGAGTTGTATATTTTGAGATATATTTTCCTTCATTCATTAATTATAATTTCCCTAAGGTAATAAGTTTGACAAAATATTTTTTTTTAATAAATACTTTTTCAAAGGCTACATTGAAACAGTATGTCTTATAATTAATTATTTTTCTAACCACATTTACTTTGCCTGAATTAAAAATGTAAAATCTAGAAATTTATTAAAGATAAGCTTTTTTTTTGGCCCTATATTTATTTGTGAATTAATTTGATTATAAAATGCGTTTTAAAAACTAATTAATCATATTATTTAAAGGATATAAGCATTTAAATTTAAGTTAAGAAATTGTTTGTTGCGATTAGAATTTAAAAGAAAATGTGTTTAGGAAAGAATTAAATTACATTTGCATGAATTAAATCAATTCAAAATAGTTCTTTATTAAAATGTAATTAAACAATATATCAGTTAAATTAATATTTTAGTGTAAAATTATCGATCCATGAATTTCAATGCTTGGAAATATAACAGATTATAGATAAAGAATAGGTGTTACGGATTTATAATTATATCTAATTCTTACATAACTTAAAACATTTCCTGCTCAGAGTTCAGTACATAATGTTCATTAAATTTAAACATCTAATTAAGGAAAAACATATGTGTGAATTATTACAAAAATTTCAAATTAATTTTTGGAGAAAAATAAAAGAATATAATAAAGGTCACAAACTCAATACAAATAGTTTTCGTTGAAATAAAATTGTTTTAAAAACTACTTTGATTTATATAAGAACATAAAATAATAGTACTAAGAGTAGTTAAAAATATTTTTATTCTTCATTCTATCTTTTAATGTATACTTCCATTAATTAAGAGCAAATTTATCAAAAACATGCTAATTAAGTTTTAAAATGATATTCAAATATAAATATATTAATAAAAGAATGTGAGAAGGATTGACAATCCTTCTCACATTCTTCTTGAATGCCCATTGGTCTCACAAGAAAGGAACGAGCTTCGCAAATACTTGAATAATAGATGGCCCCCAATTTTGTCGGACCTTGTGAAGAAAGAGACTTTTGTACTTTTTAAAAAATTTATCCATTCTGTAATTTAACTTCTTTTTTTTTCTTCCTCTTGTATATATATATATATATTTATTTTCATCTCATGATTTGTCTTTAAGATAATTTGTTGTGCATTAGTTGTACCTTCGGGCCCTGTGTGATATTCCTTGGTGCACAGGGAGATAATTTTGTTTTCTCAAATAAAAAAAAAATAATTATTACATTTTATTTATTTTAAGAACCTATATTTTCACTCTCTGTGGATTATATTGGTTGCACTTTTAACTTTTTCAGTGAATTGTTTAGGTTAGGTTAAGTTATGACGGACATTTTTGGAGCTCTATGCTAATATACTTGTAGCTCACATTGAAGAGGATAACTAGAGACGATTTTTTTTAAACACATAAGCACACATGCGATAGGTACTCGTTTATAGGGTAGGCAACCATTCACACTTCATTCATACAAGGAAAGGACAAAGACAGGAGAGAGAGAGAAAAAGAACATCTATGCCTGAACCGGGATTCGAACCCAGATCTTCTTATCCGTGGGCAGGCTCGCTGACCATTAAACAGAGTAGGTGGCAATGAATAATTTATATTTATTAGTTACATCACTAGATAGCAATTGCCGTGAGGCATGTTTTGAGCACAGACAACATATTTGATTTCTAGGAGTACATAATTTATTGACTGTGATAGTGTACACACGTCTCAGAAAAAATTGGACTTCTTGTCTGCAGCCAAATCAGTAGACGCATATACAGAAAACATATATCAAAGCAGTATTTTTCTCACTTGTGGTTCATTGTGTATCATTGGTAGCTTCACATTCTGCGCTATAGAAGTTCCCTGATTCAAATCTAGATACTGCTAAGCATCTGATGGGTGATGCGCTTCTGCTTTTTATTATGGTAGAAGCTTAGGAGTTTTTATGTTTCTCTTTTCCCGATACTTCTGTTTACGAAAGATCTTTCTGAAAGGCAAATATATGCCGGATAATTTCAAGCTATATTGTCTTCAATGGTTCAACAACTTATTAGGCAATGTTAATCTATGTAAGAAGACATATAAATGCAACAAATATGGAAACCTTCAAGCACCCATTAAACCTTGGGGATAGGAATATGGCTCTCGGAGTCGAAGGTTCCCGATTCGAATCTAGCGACTATTGAACGATGGATGTTGCCCTTCCGCTTCCTGTTGGCCTGGATGCTCTGGAATTTCCAGCATTTTCAATTTTGTATCTAGTAAATAGGGTATACCACATATTTAAATCATTCTTAGAAGCTAAAACATACACTTAAAAGCTTTGAATTGATAAGAGAAACGCAGATGATTAAAAACGTCGTTTACGTATATGAAAGATAGCAGGTTGGATTCCTGACTAACCGAAAATTGATCTTCTTTTAGAGGGCTTTTCTAAGTTAAATATTACGTCGATAACTTCTAGCTCGTATAAAGTGGTGTAAAGTGAATAGACATACGTTGCCGGTACAAAATCATATTGACAATAAGTGACCATAAAATCCAAATTAAACAAAATATAATAAATAGTTTTTATTTTAGAATAGATTTGACATTGCTAAATTCACTGTTTCGCTCCTAAAACGGAGGAAATTATAGTCAAAACTTAATTGAAAATTAAATAATTTTACAAAATTAAAATTACTAATAAATTAAAATTGTTATAAGAAACTAAAAATAAATTGCTTATCAAAATTGAAAGGAAAATAATTTTCAAAAGTGTTTTTTTTTATTAGGAAAGTGATATAATTACTCTATACATCACTAAAAACTATTTCTTAAATTTTTATTTTTGTAATACATTTTTTACATTTGAGAATTAATTAGCTTTAAGAAATTTAAAAATTCTTACATAAAAACAGTAACATTTGGAAAATTTTTGACGACCATGTTTTCATAAGAATGTGGTACACTGCTTAGCCTGATTGACGAAAATTGCAGTAGCACGTTCCTTATGTCTATCATATGTTGCCCTAAAGGAGAACTTTTGATAAGTAATGGATCGCATCCACCAGAATTGAGAAGAAACGGAAATCTCTCAAGCATCCACACTGATAAGAAATAATTGAAACCGATTCTTTTTGTTATACAACGGCTGGGATCGAGTCGGAGACCATTATTCTGAAGAATGCTGTCCCATTAGTATACTGTATTAAACCCTTTGTTTATAAGATGAAATAATTTTTACTTATTTTCTATAGCTATCTACTTTGATTCATAGTTTCTCAAAAAACGTTGAGGACCATTAATTCCCAAAAGCTTGGTTCTTCTAAAATCTGCTAGGATATTAAGCTTCAATAATAACAAGTCTACTCCCTTTGTCTGATTTTGGAATCTCTGCAAACCAGGCTGCAAGCTTCTTTGAAATTTATACTTTTTTTTTTAAATTTTATTCATAATTGAATGCTTACAATATACCAATAAAAGTAAAAATCATCATATTGATAACACATTAATTTGAATGTTACAGTGGCGCCGAAGTCTTATTAGGAGTTCTCTATATCTCAATGTTCCTCTTGTATTGCTTTCAGATGATCACGTAATACGCTGCTTTTGTATCTAATGGGATTGAGCTCTGGTCTTCAATTTTACAATTCATGAGTTCGATTCCCACTTTGGGCTTGGAAGCTTATAGCATTATCGTATCTACTTTAAATCGAAAGATTCGGAATAGAAAAAATTATAAGAATTTGGAAATTAGATGTTGATTGTAGCATTGATATCTAATACAGCACAAATATGTCGAAACATTCTTCAGATAAGTTGAAAAACAACAATATTTTCAATTACAATATACTTAAATATGAAAATAGGCACTGACACAACAGGTACAGCGGATATATCAATGGAACTCACAGATATTCTTTCCTAGACATCTTGAGTCAATTAATACCATTCACCATATCTAGCATCTCAACCAGACAACTTGCATTTAAAACCGTGCCAGAGATATAATGAGATGAAATCGGAATTCCACATTCCTTGATGTGACTTTTCCCTCCTGGTCGGCCATCTTGTTTAATCCTTGTGAAAGTAGTGCTTTTCGAAATCGACCTTCCCCCTTACAAACAATAAGGAAGGGATTTCCCTCCTTGTAAAAGATGCTCGTGATTTGTAAGCTATTAGATAGAGGAAGGGAAAAGACCAGGGAATATTCTAATGCGACGTCTGATTTGGAAATGGAACTCGCCCGGGACCCTAATTGACATCATAATACACTTATCAGTGCGCCGCTCAGCCGGTGACGTCGGATTAATAATTACTCATAATGGCTTAGGGGGATAGCATTTGAATCTAAGATTGAGATTAGTTAAGAGACATGGCGAATGAGGGGCCGCCCACAAATTAAAAGACATCCAAAAGCTGCAGTGGCTCAGTTGCATTTTAATTGATGCAGTAAACTCTCGGTAACAGAATGAGATTATATATTCTCAAACATATAATATATTATATTGATAAGGGGGGGGGAAATCCTAATTAATTAATTAATAATATTGATAAATATAACTATTGGTTTAATATTTAATATTCAGACTTTTTGGAATGTCATATATCTCCCCGGAATAAAATAGCATTAAGTTTTAAAAATATTAGTTTGGGGAAAAAGAAAACCATTATTTTATTTTTACTGAACGTTTTGTAACTTCTTTCAGATTCGCTTTGTAAAAAGGTTTAAAACAGTTTTCATGTAGATTTTTAGGTCTTGTGCGAAGCGACGACTGCTGACATGCTGTCAAGTTTGATAATTTTTGATATTTTATAGACATTCTCGACGATGTTGTATCCATGCGAGGTGCATCCTTAGCATCCAAATACACAAACGGAAATCGACGAAACCAAAATTGTGCGTAACTGGTTGTTACAGTCATATATAGGACGATAAACACCTTTCACAATTTTAGTCACTTGGTTAGCATTTTCACCATTATAAAAGAAAAACTAAAATGTATCTAATTTTCTGTTTGTTGTCTTCTATTTTTAAAACCTTGTACTCGTAACTGAATGAATCAAACAAAAAACTGCAAGAGAATATTTTAGTGTCAAGTATCACCTTTCCAGTGAGCATAAATCTGAAATTGTTTGATAGATACCTCACGAGATAGTGATCACTACAGACGTCTACCGAAAAAATAATGGATAACTTTTTCCCCAACCTAATACTAAAAAAATGTTTAATTAATTTTATTGAAAATGGAATGATTACAAATTTGTATTTTTATGAAGTAAGACACCATTTCATAGCATCATAGACCAAGTGAAACAATAACAGTTTTTGGCTTTGGTGTTATTCCAGGACTTAAGAAATCACAAATTTTCGTTCATTCAACTCTTCAAAAATGAAGCAGGATGATGGTAAATGTTTTGACATTTAATGTAGATGAGATCCTTAATGATATTTTATTACCCATTTCTTTGGTCTCTGCAGAATTTGCTACAAACTAGAAGAAATGATGCAAAACATTTAAATAAAACAAAGATTTTGACTTCAGGGAGTCGACAATCTAACGGTCGAATGATGTTGTAAGGCATGTTAGCATCTACTGAATAAATTGCCTTTCGGGGGGACTTTCATAAATAGTGAGTCATATTCACTTGTCTAATGGAGGAAACCCAGATTATTCCTAAGAACCCACGTAGATGGGCGTGCATGCAAAAGGCAGAAGCGCAACATCTATCTCCCGTTGTTGAACAGTAGCTGGGATCAAACGTGGGACCTCTTAAACTCTGAAAAGTGATGTCCTATCACTAGGTCATATTGAGACCAAAACAGCTGATATTGATAGAATTCTATGTCATTGATAATGCTGAACACACATTTCGAAAATGATTGGGCACTTACATTTCAAAGTCACTACAGCGAATTTTATTTTTAATCACGGAACTATTTAATAATAATTTTTCAAATAAAACATATTAAAAATATTTTCTTGCTGCTGCTTTCTCTTGTTTTTATGATAGCTCGGGGTAATTACAATATGCAAATTTGACTTGATGAAAAATTGGCTGCCGTGGTGCTTAAACATTAGTACCAATGATTAGTGTAAACCTATTGGAATAAAATTTGACCACTTTTAATATCTCTTTCTTGCTCATCGACATAATGACTATGACTATCATTATCATTGTGACTATGACTATGACCTAATGACCTCATCGAGATAAGGACTATGATCTAATGACTATCACTTCTACAATTTGAACAACTTTTATTGACAGGAAAATAATTTAATTCTGACTATTATTTTCGAAGAATTCATTTACTCTCGTCCACAAGGCTCTTATTCTACCGTCTTCAGTAACCTATCACTGAAAAGACAAAATAGTTTCGGCAATATGAGAGGATATTCTAATTGATAAAATTGTTCCTTATATTTCTAAGACATAAGCTAACTTTGCCTTTTTTTATCGAAAAATTTCATTGGTCTAATACAAAATAGACGATTCAATTTTTCATATTAGCCACAAAATAAATTCTAAAACACTTTTAAATATTTTAGATAACTCCATATTCTCAATGAGTGATTCAGAGATGTTTTAAAATTTTAAAATAATTCTTAATGAATTCTTAATAATTTTTTATAGTTGTTTTGATAAAAGTTTAATAAGTTACCACTTTTAAATTTATTTTGCAGTTTTCTGTAACTTGGCGATTTTCAAAAGTGCTGGATCATGCTTGAGCAGAAATTTTAAGGAAGTACAATTCTAGCAATAATTTTACTTTTTGCAAGTTATAAATATATCGATGATTGTAGCTTCTCTCTTTCGTCAATTATAAAATCTTTTAATTCTTTAAACAGAAACTGACTCACATTAAAAAGTGTTGCTTTTAAAAAATCCTAATTGCTTGATATAACCACGCGTGAAAAACTTAAATAGCCAATTATACAATAAAGGTATTTTATCTTCATTGCTTAGTTGACTTACAAATACATTAAAAAAAACTGAAAAATGTGGTGTAATATTATATTAAGAAATAAATTTACAAGAAAGTCATTAAAAATAATGTTTCCGAAACCACAGTATAAATTTCTGTTTTATATTTTATAGATTTAATTCTCAAAATGTAACCTCCTTTTATCATTCCACGTGAGATCATTAGCCATTCAAATCCGCAAGATAGTGAATGCGACACATGACTATTGTTGTTTCTGTTGACTTTATTCATTTGCATAACTAATGGGAATTATTAGATCTTGTAGAGTTTTTGCCTTCATAGGATATCTCACAATTAGAATCCTTCCTTGAGTCAGGTATCGAACCTGCTACCTTACGAATACTTTAGAGAACTACAAAAATAGAACGACTTTTTCCCCCCATAAGATTATCCTATATCAATAATTTGAAATAAATTAAGCGGACGTTTTAAATAAGTTACAGTTAACAATTAAAAAAATAAAAGATTTCTGTTACTTTTTGTGTAAGAGAGTGGACCAACAATAAACGCAACAATTCCCTCATGTACCAGTAGGATCAGATTTTAAGTTAATAAACTCTTCCTTTGTAAGACAACAAAAATTCATTTTCATTTCAAACAATTTTATTGATTCTTATTAAACGTAAAATGAAGCCTAAAACAAGCCTCATAATAAATTTCACTATAATTCGTCTCAATGAATTTCACCATAATTCGTCACATAATGACTTTCACGATAGCAACAGGAGAAATACTGAAATAAATGAATTATAAATTGTGCTTTTTTGAAGCAAAAATCCACAAAGAAATTTACGGTTAAAAACGAAAGCAATTGTAATTATATAAATATTCACAATGAATTTCACTTAAGTCATCTCATAATAAATTTCACTATAATTCATTTCAATGACTTGCACTATAATTCGTCTCATAATGACTTTCACTACAGCAACTACGGAAATTCTGAAATAAATGAAATATAAATTGCGTTTTTGTAGCAAAATCCCCTTACAAATTTACGGTTAAAAACGGAAGCAAATTTAGTTATATAAGTACTCACTATGAATCACACTATAATTTGTTTCATAATGAATTTCACTATAATTCGTCACATAATGACTTTCACTATAATAACGACAGAAAGTCTGAAAGATATGAATTAAAAACTGCGCAAAAATTCACATAGAAATTTACATTTAAAAACGGAAGCAAAATTAAAATTATATAAATATTCACAATGAATTTCACTATAATTTGTTTCATAATGAATTTCACTATAATTCATCTCAATTAATTTCACTATAATTAATCTCAATTAATTTAGCTATAATTCATCTCAATGAATTTCACAATAATTTGTCACATAATGACTTTCAATATAACAATGACAGAAATTCTGAAATATATGAATTATAAAATTTGCGCTTTTATAGCAAAAATCCACATACAAATTTACGCTTAAAAACGAAAGAAAGATTGTAATTATATAAATATTCACAATGAATTACATTACAATTTGTTTCATAATGAATTTCACTATAATTCATCACAATGAATTTCACGATAATTCGTCATATAATGACTTTCACTATAACAACAGCAGAAATTCTCAAATAAATGAAATATAAATTGTGTTTTTGTAGAGCAAAAATCCAGATAGAAAATTACGGTTGAAAACGAAAGCAATTGTAATTATATAAATATTCACAATGAATTACACTATAATTTGTTTCATGATGACTTTCACTGTAACAAGAGAAATTCTGAAACAAATGAATTATAAATGGTGCTCTTGTAGCAAAGAAGCCACATAGAAATTTACAATTAAAAACTGAAGCAATTATAATTTATATAAATAACAATGAATTGACCTATTTCTCAGTAGTTAGCGTTCCTGACTCCTAAGCTGTTGGTCCCTGGTTCGAATCCCGGCTTGGGCATGAACGTTTCATTTCTGTCTCTCTCTCTGTAATTCTTTGTCTTTCCCTCTAAGATATTGGATGAATGTGGCCCACCCCTATAAAAACGGGTTTGTGGGAGTATGACGTGGGTAATGCTACTCGCTTCCGTGACTTGGTTCACAGATGCTCACCGGGTAATACTAAATGAGTAGCAATTTTCGGACTAGTTGTGGCGAAGGGTTAATCACGCAGTGCTGTTAGGAAAAAAAAAAAAAACTATAATTCGTCTCATAATGAATTTCTGTATAATTTACCTATTTTTAATTTCACTATAATTTATCGCATAATGACTTTCACTAAAACAACAGCAGAAATTCCGAAGTAAATGAATTATATAAATTGCGTTTTTTTTTTCTTTTTTTTATAGCAAAAATCTGCAAAGAATCGGGAGCAATTGTAATTATATGAATATTCACCGTTATATAAATTCTGCAGTGTGGCGTAATCAATCCATCAATTGATAAGGAACAAGTTCTTTAGAAGGGGGGTCGAGAACGATTGGTGTAATAAATTCATTTCGCCGCTTCCCTTCCAGCTCAAAATATCGCATTCAAATTCCTTCAGAGAATTTTAAAGAAGGCTTCTGGACCAGAAATCGTTTTCAAAGACGACAAAAGAAGGGGGTGGCAGAGGTATTTTACCCCGATTTCTCAGCACTGCAAGAGTAGAGCGATGATTAATATTTACAAACAGCGAATCATTGGAGTGTTGTTGAGGTGGGGGGAGGGGGCAGGTGTCAGCTCCTTCGGGGTTGTTGAGAGGCTTTTGTTCGAAGACACCGCTTCTGGAGAATAGCTTTGAATGCAAGGTTTGTGGGGATGCCAAACAGAATTGGGAGAATTGTTGGTGATCTTCACACCTTCAACCGAAACTCGAGCATTTTTGGCAGTAATCATTGACAGCGTATCCTGTAAGGAAACAAAGGGTGGAGGCACAAAATAAAAAAAGATTTTTGTAGATTTGATTCCCAGATTATATTAAACTCCCATAATGCTCTTAGATTCCGTTCTCTAGAAAATATGACTAGTCCTTCAGTTCATGAGTTTGATTCCCATATTATATGTAGTGCTTAAGAATCCATTTAAAAGCCTATGTTCCGGTTGACTTATTCTCTTCGTATAAAAAGTGATTAAAGAAAAAGTCAAGTCAAACTTTGTAACCCATTTAAATAAACAAATATCAAATTTGACTTAGAAATTTTCAAGGAAGGCTTTTTGCAACGATAAAAATCCACTTATTGATATGCATATTAGGCAACTTAAAGTAAATTTATCCTTTTTTTATTTGCTTAGGATTTTGAAAAATCATCTGTTGATCAATACTCTTAAATTAAAATTAATATATATATAACACTCATAT
>JAPDSC010077508.1:1538-27308 GCA_026290005.1 Latrodectus geometricus | reverse complement strand
ACAAAATCTATTTTTATTTTTAGAAAAAAAAGTTTGCTTATAATTAAGTCGAATTCTCTTTTACTTTAGTTAACTGTGATTATATGTTAATACATATTTTTCAATAATAGCATATTATTATTTTGCTGACAAAAGCTAATTCTTAGACATAAAATAGAATTTAATGTTTATAATTGATATATTTTTATTTTGACAAATTTTTTGGAATGATAATTTCATAAAGCAAAAAGGTGTGGTTAAAGAATTTTATTTTTATTTTGTATGAAATTATTAATGAAGTTCTTAGTAAATAATTTATAGTATTTTTATGAATGAATAATTTAGAACGAAAAAAAGCATAGATTTTATTCTTTATAACTAAAATATAACCTTGAATTAGTAAATGATTAAAAAAATGCAAATATTGTAAAAATATAATTTAAAATCTTAGATATTTCGAAAGCTCATAAAATATTTACGAAGTTCACAGTAATGTAATTAAAGCAGATAATGTGGCTTTTATATTATTTAAAATGGATGCCAAGTTGATTTTGCCATATTACATGTAGTTTATTAATTTAAAAATAATTACTTAAAGATTATAAAACTGACTTTCTTAAAAAATCATTGAGAAATTAAAATTTTTAATTTAAATAGAAATTTTAACTGCCATAAATTATCCAGCTATAATGAAATCCCGAATATATAATTCTTTAAGCAATTTATGAAATACAATGTATAAATGGGGATTGTCACCTCTAAAAATGGGATTCACGACTTTAAAATATCTACCATTGAAATGAAAAAGAAAGTAATTAATTTTGAAAGAAATTGAACTAAAATATTATCTCATAGCACTAAAATGACTTGTTACATTTTATTAAATAGGAAATATTTCATTTTTTGCTTTAAAGAAGTTTGACTGTGCTAAATCTTCGAATTTAATTCAGTTTATTAAAAAATATTTTATATGTTTGTAAGCAAAAAATTGATTTGTAATTAAATTAACAAAAATGTTTTAGAAAAACTCGTAACAAATCCATAACTATTAATTTAATGGGTTTTTAAATTAATGAATCTGAAACAAAAAAAACATTTTTTTTTTTTTAAAAAGAAGTGTTTTTAATTTTTATCTATATTATACGAAGTTAACGTTTGTTATAAGTTTTTTGTTCAAAATTATTGTATGTATAACATTGTGCAATTTTATTTAATCTTATTGGCAATAATATCTCAGTAAATAATATTGATGAAATTTTGATTTATGGAAATCAATTTTTTTATCTTTCATTTATTTACTTATAGATACAGCATATTCTAAGAAGTTTACTATTTTTCATTGGAAATAGTTTTCACGCCTGAGTTCGTATGTTAATAATACCTCAAAAGTTATTTTAAACTAGTTTTTTTTTTCCATTTCTACAGAATTACAAAAATGTTTACGATTTTTCATCAAATTTTGGCATCATGTTATTTATAGTTAGGTTTCTTATAAATAACGTGTTTTTCTTTATTTAATTAATACTGAAATTTTATTTATTCAAAGAAATCTTCACAGTTTGCAAAAATGTTATTTTTTATCCTGTGATATAGTTTCATTTTAAATAATTAATAACAGTTTTATTTTCACGTTCTTGGTAAAATAATATTCAAATTTTTGTTTCAGAACAAGCTTAAATTTTAATGAAGTCAAGAATTATTTTGAATTTCAATAGAATTTTCTTTTTTTTTTCATTTTTCCATTTATAAAAGTAATCATAATAATATTTTATATTTGAATTATATTTATTTATGTTGGTATTATATTCCTGTCTGTGTGAAACAAGAAAGTGTTATTATATGTGAGCACAGTTTTTTTTTTCTTTTCCTAGTCGGAAAGTGGTTATTTCCACTTTGTATATATTGTATTCTATTTTGTAATTTGAATAAATTTCATTGAATCAATTTTGATTTGTATTTAATAAATATATTCAATTTCATAAACACAATCAACGAATGAAAAATAAAATATACATTTTTAAAGGAATGAACTGCTATAAAATACAATTAATTAAAAAAAAGAATGTTAGCATTCCATAAATAATATGAAATTTTAAATCGCGATTTATTTAATAGAAGTACAATTATATTTGCATTTAAAATTTGAATTAAAGTCAACAAAAATTAATGTTTCACTCAAATTTAGATAAAAATAGATTCTAAATTAATGCTCAATTGGTATTCAAATTAAGTTCTCGTTTTGTAATGTCCTCATTAGTTAATTGATTAATTAACTGACTATTATAGTTAACTATATGTAGAAAATAATAATTTCTACATATAGTTAATATAATGCAATTATTATAACGCATTTTTTTAAACATAGTTTTTTATTGTAAATTATAATTTTCTTTAAATTACGTTAAATTTGTGAACAATTTAAAAACATTGATTATAAATTTTACATTTTCTTCACAAAATATTTTTAATTAATTCTTATAACTACATTTGATATATTTTCAGTTATTATATATATATTCAGTCTATTGTTTTAAGTGCTTTGAATTTAAATGGGAAATCAGCCAAAATAACTTTTGAAAATATTCAGGAATTAATAAAATATCATATTTCTTTGCTTTCTCAAATAAAAATATTAATTTATTTTGCATTAAATTCAAAATAAAAAGAAATAAATTTCTTTTATATTTTGAATATTCTTTTGTAAATATATTGCTCTCATATGAAGAAAATACCAATGGGAAACGACTACAAACAAAAAAAAAAAAAAAAAAAAGTCAATCAAATAATAAAAAAAATGTATTGTTTATTATTTTAAATAATTTCTTCGTTTAGAAGTAATCCAATATCTTAAGAAATTTTAGGATATGAAATTCACTTACTTAAAGATAAAAGCAATAATTTGAAAAAAAATATGGCCTTTTAAATTATAATAACAGAATAATAGATTCACTATTAATTAGATTAGAAATCAGAAATGTATATATTTATTAATTATAATTCATTAATAATGCTATACAATTTATATTTCTCAATCGATATTTATAAATAATGCGTAAGTAAAATTATGTCAATATCCTTATATTTAGGTATAATAAATAATTATAAAATTTATTTAATTATATGTAAATAAATAACTCTTAAGATAATATAAGTTCATGAAGTGATAAATGAAAACACTTAAATGAAAATTTAGATTTTTTAATATAGAATAAGAAGATTGTTTTTATATTTACATTTGCTTAACTTCAACAAAAAACTAAAAACATAATATGAAAAAATTTAATTTAGTTTCACATCTTAGGAACATAAAAGTTAATTTCTCTTCTATAATTTTTATAAAATTCTATGTCATCATTGTAATAATAGTATAACTATACAAACATTTTTATTCTTACTTTATAATGTAAATTGTACATTATATAGCAAAATACTAGAATATTGACAAGCACTGAAATGTAAGCCTACTTTCATTTAAAGTGAGAAAAACTGTATTGTATTAAACATAAGTAGAAAGATTTCCCTAAAGAAATTTACTAAATCCCTGGTTTTGAAACTATGAAAATTTAGGATACATTTCATAATAAAGGAATTATATATTCTTTGCGCTGAAATAACTATATAAATTAACTAGCACAAAAAGGAGTTAAGCTATCACCTAAAAGTTTAAATTTAGAGAAAAGTTCTGCAAGAGTTAGTTTTTGATTGAAATCGACTTTTCTAACAAATATACTAAGATTAATTTTCAATTGTTTCGAATTGGGAAACTATTTTAAAATAATGATAATTTAATAATTATTTAAAAACGTTGATAATTTTAACTTTTATTCCTTAAATCAGAAATATTTAATTTTCATTTATGTTTTGAATTATTTATCAATTTTATGACTTTATATTCTTCGAATTCTTTAACCGCTTTAGTATTTTACTATACCTTTACAGTATTTATTTGAAATAATCAGTCTATCTGGGAAACATATGTTACAACAGTATTTTAATGCAAAAATGTTCAATTACTATGTCTTTTATTTCGTTAAGGTAAAATGTTTAATGATTTTCTACATTTTTCTTTTATTTCCAGCATCTACGAGATTCATCAATAAAATCAAACTAGATAAATTTACATTAAAACGCCAATTACACTACTGGGCATTAAAATTACTACACCAGCAAAAAATGCAGATAACAAAATGATATTTATTGGACAAATATATTATACTAGAAATAACAAGTGATTAAATTTTCAAAAAATTTGGGTGGATAGGTCCTGAGAAATCAGTACCCAGAACAACCACCTCTGGCAGTAATAACAGCAGTTATACGCCTGGGCATTGAGTCAAACAGAGATTGGATTGCATGTACAGGTACAGATGCCCATGCAGCTTCAACACGATGCCACAGTTCATCAACCGTAGTGACTGGCGTTTGGTGACGAGCCAGTCGCTCGGCAACCATTGACCAGACGTTTTCTATTGGTGAAAGATCTGGAGAACGTGCTGGCCAGGGCATTAGCCGAACATGTTCCGTATCAAGGAAGGCCCGTACAATACCGGCAACATGCGGTCGGACATTATCCTGCTGAAACGTAGGGTTTCGCAGGGCTCGAATAAATGGTAGAGCCACAGATCGTAACACATCAGAAATGTAACGTGCAATGTTCAAAGCACCATCAATGCGAACAAGAGGTGACCGAGACGTGTATCCAATGGCACCCCATACCATCACGCCAGGTGATGGGCCAGTATGAGGATAATGAATGTGCGCTGCCAGTGTGCGTTAACCACGATACCGCCAAACACGGATGCGACCATCATGATGCTGTACACAGAACCTGGATTCATCTGAAAAGATGACGTCTCGCCATTCGTGCGCCCAGGTTCATCGTTGATTATACCATTGAAGGCGCTCTTGTCTATGACGCAGCGTCAAGGGAAGCCACAACCATGGTCTCCGAGCTGAGAGTCAATGCTGCTACAAACGTCGTCGAACTGTTCGTGCAAACACTTGTTGTCTTCCAAACGACCCCGTTTCTTGACTCATGGCTCGTGACAAGGTTGCACGATCCATTACGACCATGCGGATAATATCTCGGCTGCTATTGATAGGTGGCCGTTGAGATCCCGCATGACGTTCCGTATTACCATCCTGAACCCATCGATTCCATGTTCTGCAGTCATTGGATCTCGACCGACGAGAGCAGCAATACTGCGATAAGATAAACCGCAATCCCCGTATGCTACAATTCGATTTTTATCAAAGTCAGAAACGTCCTGGTACGCATTTCTCCTTCTTACACGAGGCATCACAACTACTTTTCACCAGGTACAACGTTCAAATGCAATTTGTGAATGAGGAACCGGCTGAACAATTTCCTCATTTAAACACAATGTAGGTGTCGCTACTATCGCCTGCTTTGTCTGAATGCGCTGAAAAGCTAATCATTTGCATATCACAGCATCTTCTTCCTTTCGTATAAATTTCACGTCTGTAGCATGTCGCCTTCTTGGTGTAGCAATTTTAATGGCCAGTAGTGTAATTTAGTCATAAATTCCTCTATTTTAATTAAAAAATTAATTTTATTTTACGTGAAGAGGTAGAATAACTATTAGACTCGGTCAAGACAAAATAAATTTGAATTAAAGAATACTTTCATTAAACCTATAATACTATTTTAAAATGGATTAAGTTTAAAACTTTCGAATTCTGATTTTAATGAATCCTTTCAGTTTCTGAATTTTTTTCTTTGTGAGATTAATAATTTTTTTTATTTTTTTTTATTTTTATTTATTTAAAATTAATTCCTTTAATTTAGGGAGATATTCAAAATTACAATACAAAAAAACATACGAATTTGAAATTTTTAATTAGTAGATTTAATTTTGATATATTCTTTTAATATTAAAATTAAAAATACTTGATGAACTATTTTCTTTTATTATGAATAGTTTAAAATTTTATAAAAAGCTTATATTTATTATTCAAAAATTAATTGCCTTTATTATTGTTATAAAATAAAGTGATATTAAGAATTGATGACCCGAAATTTCTTTTGCTAAGAATTTCTACGCATCTCAAAAAAATATTTAGTTTTTACTTGATGAACAATTTTTCGGGCTTACTTATTATCTAAGAAATTCGAAGTTATTTATGTTAATTAAGAATCGATATGAAAAATTTTTCCGGGATTAAACAGTTTGCTTTGAGACAGTATAAATACTAGTCATTGAAAGTGAGAAATTTTATTTATTTCTTACTTTCAGTGTATTAAATATTCTCTCTGGTTTTTATCAATTAATAATGTATTATATATATATATATAATTCAATATTAATTGATAATATTCTGTAATAAAATAATATAAATTCTGCTGAGTATATTATCATTAATTTTGTATTAATTTTAAACTAATTAAGAGATTTTAAATTTAATTGATTAATTGACAGATTTTAATTGAAATTAAAAATTTTTTTTAAAAAGGTGTAAAACAGGAAACTTAAATACTACTAATATTCGAAATGTTTTTAATGTTCAAAGAAAACTGTTTAAAGAAAGACCAAAATAATTCTGCATTTCAAAGACTATAAGAAAAATCAGACGCAATAGTCTTTGAAAGTATTTGAAAGACAAGTAAGCAATATCAAATACTATTATCTTCAAATACTATTATCAAATACTAATATCAAATACTATTATCTTTAAAACTATTTTTAAATGTTTTCTTATATATTTTAATGTGCTTAAAAAGAAATATTACATTAAATCTCAATAATAGTCAATATTTGTTTTGAAAGATATGCTCACTAAAATAATTTTGTAATGAAATTTTTTTTAACATTATAGTAGTTGAATTTTGAAAAAAATCTTTTTAGTATTTTATCATGGGTTTAGTTGAAATATGAAGTTTAAAGCAGTTAGTTCTTTTTGAAATAAAGTTACTAAAATATTATTTTCTATTAAAAATAATATTGATTCAAAATAATACGTAAAAAATTGCTTCAAACACTAATCTCAAATTAATTTTTTTTTTATTTAGTATATAAATTTTTTTATTTTATTTGAAGCATTTTTATAATCATTGAGTATGTATAAACTAATTTCTTATTTTTTTTAAAAAAGAAGGAAAAATTTTTTAAGAAGGTTAACTTTTTTAATTTTATTATTTATAACAAATTTTTTTTACACACAGAGAGATATTTCATATTTAAACTTATATAATTTTAGAGTTTTCAACATAATATATATATATATATATAAATCACAATCAGTAAAAAATTATGGTTATAAAAACTGATGGGATTTAATTAAATAAATAATGAAATTTTTTTGTTAGCGATGATGATGGACAAGAATTTAAAAATATCTGTGTAAAATCTCTTCCGTTTAATATATAATTTAAATAAAGTTTAATATACTTTCCAAATTAGTTATCCATTACAATAGTTTTATGCAAATTTTTATTGATTTATATAAGGAGATACGACACATAACACCTTATTTACAGTGTAAAAAATTATATAATTGTTGACTAGAAAGTATGACATTCATTAAATTTTAATCATTAGTTATTTTTCAGCACATGACATTAATTTTTTTTTATAATTCGTTTATGATTATAAGTTAAAGAAATTACATTTAATTTATATTTATGAAAATTAAGCTTTCTTATGCTTAACGAGAAAAAATTGCATTAGGTTTATATTAATTATGATTATACGTACCAAAAAATATATTACACATTTATTTGTGTTAATATATTCATATTCAATATTGAAATGTATTGTATAAGTATAGGAATTCATAGGGCTGTATATATATATATATATATATATATATATATATATATATATATATATATATATATATAGGAATGTAATGAATGTAATTAGGATTATAAAATATTTTTTAAATATTTTATATTTTAATTGATGTTTTTTATTTTATGTAAATAACTTGCATTTATATATATTTTGAATTCCTGTGAAATATTAAAATGAATATATGACGAGAGTATAAAATAAAGAGTTTCTCAAAACTTTCCTTTGTTCGAATAGTACTTAAATATTTTATTAAAAAAACTACACAGTAATAGTGAAAAAATAAAGGTTAAAATAAACAATTTGATATACACAAGGAAAAAAGTAAATATTTAAAAAATTAGAGAAAATTATTGAAATTAACATGGTTATTAAAAGAATTTCATATGTTATAACAATATTAATTTTCTCTCTATTAATTAATGTAAAAGATAGATTAGGAAAATTAATATTAATTGTTTTCATCAATGAATATTTTTAATTTAAATTATTAATATTTTTCATAGTATATAAAAAACGTGCTTATTTATACACTTATTTATGATGAAAAATCAGTGATTGGAATGTATTATATTGGAAACTTTTGCATAAAAAAATATATGGTTACAAAGTTTCTTTCTATGTTTTAGGAAATACAATTCATTTGTTAATGTAAAAATATTCATGTTTTAAAAATTACTTGAAATAAAAAAATATTTATCCAAACAAGACTTATTTTCTGGTGAAAGACTTTTTTAAAATTTTTTTAAATTGTTACAAAATTTCCTTTCTGTATTAAGAAATTAAAAGTTATTTATTATTGTAAACAATTTACTTGTTTTAAAAATCATTCAAAATAAAAACAAGTTTATCTATAGAAGAATACCTATTTACTATTAAATAACTTTATATAATAGTTAAGACTTTCTTTTTGTTGTTGATATATTGTAATTTAGATGCAGTTTGTATCTAAATTTTAAAAATAGAAAACGTTTCTATTTGAATCAAGTTTCAATTTTAATTCAATACCAAATCAAGATTTTATTTCAAAGGCTAAATATTTGAAGATTCTATGGAAGATTTAAAATGACTTTTGAATATTTATGCTTTTTTATTAGTCGTGTATCTAAAATTATAATTTCAACTAGAATATTTTATTTTTGGTTATTACAGTAAAATAACCCCCAAGTTTAAAGTTTCTTTATTTTGAAAAAAAATTTAATAAAGAGTGAAAACTTTAAATCTTCATATTTTACTATAAAGGGAAAACATTTGTATATTCAATTAAATTTTCTCTCCAACACATAACAGCTTGACTTCAAAAAATATTTCTTTGTTTAGATTTCACGGTTCATAATTTTACTAGTAATTCATAGTACGATTTCATAGTTTTACATGAAATTTCGTTTATTTATTTTGTATCGCATGTTGAAATGAAAGCAAAATATAATATAAAGTTTTTTATTGATTATAAATGTTACGAACAAAATAAAACTGATTCTAACTAAAATGTTTTAAAAGCATGCACATGTTAGGTAAAACTAAAAAAAAAGTTTTGGAAAAAAAATATCGCACTTAACGTCACGCAGATTGCTTGGGAGATCTAACTATTCAATTAAAATATGTTTGTTCAATCATGTGACGTATGAGGAAGTGATTTTTGTTTTCCTCTTGTCTCAAGACAAACAAAATTGTCGAAAAAATATTCTTCTCTTAAAAAAATTTTTTTAATAGCTGTTACGTCATTACTTAAGTTATGTAATCTTGGTTATTTAAAAAATATTTCAATTTTCTGAAAAATACAACTTAGTGATGCCTTTAAGCGTAACGAAGAAGGAAAGAGATGGCAGAGAGGCACCCAACGGATGTGCCCTCGAGACCCGAGAGTGGGTGGGTCTTAGAAGCAGGGACCAAACAGAAGATTCTCATAGATATCATTTCACATGAAGAGCGTTAAGACCATAACATATTTAGCGTGTCCCAACCGCCAATATCCAACACGAAGGATCTTCGTGTGGATCAGGTTTCCAAACCACCATCTTCCGACAGTGAAAACTATAACGCCCTTACCAACCAAGTCAACACAATCACAAATTACTTTATATTAAATTGCTAATAACTAAAAAGTGAAGTTTCTAGTAATGGTATGCTAAGTAGTATTATTCAAGGTTCAATTGAATCTTCCACAAAATTTGTAACAAAAATATATTAATCTAAATTGGTGTTAATTATCGAGTCATATAATGCCACTTGAGTTAATTTTTAAACTCAATTAAATTAAAATCACATACATTAAAATTTAGTGGTAATACTCGACCAATGATGGCTGATTATTTCGGATGTAGAAAAGGAGGAAAAATAAGTCGATTTTGATGTTTTGAATCTTTCGATACCATCAGACAACATGCTAATTAAGTAAAATTAAATATTTTTCTCCATTAACCAGGCATTAGTATTATTTCTCCTTTTCTTTTTTACTACAAGAGGCATTATTGATAGTATCTTATACAGTGAAGTATTAAATCGAATGCCAATGTAGCCTCGAAAGTGATTGAGTCATCGTATTGAAGAAGCTAGGACCAAATAGAAAATCCCACTCTTGACCTGTAACCACTAAATGTGTATCCTTTCACATATTTGGCATTAAGACCAATTTATGTGCTTCATCTCCTGTTTGGAAATACCATGGATTCCTGGCTGTGTCGAGTATAGAAATCTCTACCTTTCGGTAATAAAGCGTTTTTCCCAAACTCAGTTTTATATGCTCATAGGACCTTATATCACGCTCTACATTATGATCCGGAACAGAATGCATTAGTCGAATGACACATAATAATTGTTCGAAATTAGATCTAGAAGTTCAATTTTCTTTCTGCATAGCTATGTACAGTAGTATTTGATTACCAGTGGTCAACTATTTAATATTGTTTTGATGTTGTAATTTCTTGTCTCTTTAGGAATCTCTAACTCTAGTAAGAGTTTCAATATAGTAAGAGTTTCTTGATAATCATTATTTATACATTATGCAAAAATAGAATCAATTCATTCTCAAATGCATTAAATCCAGAGCAATAAATTTTAAATCACTGATTATTCTGTTGTTTCCAAGTTGGCACAGAACGAGGAGAAAAATTGAATTGAATGAATGTTTTAAAATTATACATATGTAGTTTAATTATTCATTTTATTAGTATCCACTTTCCAATCAATTGAGATCACATTCTTTGAAACCTATTTTATAATTTACTTCTTCAAGGTTTCAAATTTTGCAACTATTAAAATCTATTACATTTTATTCTATTTTATTAAATAACTGACATTGTTATTCTCTTTTTCTTGTTATTAAGAGGATTTTTCTTGTTATTAAGAGGATTGACTTTTTTTATTAAATTTTTTTTTCGTAGTTTAGTTATTCAGAAGTTGCAAAAGTAAGACTGTCTTTCGTTCTTAACTAACTGTATTTCTTGTATACTATATTATACATATTTTTTTACTTTTTCATAATTTATTTAAAATGACATTTTTTAGAACATTTTTAGAACATTTTTCATATTTTTTTTTCATTAAGCAGCTTGATGGTAAAAAAATTGTTGCAATATAAACAAATAAAAATTAAATACTAAATTTTTCGAATCTGATTTTAAATCAGAAATTAATACTCGCAGTCGCTTGCGTGTATTAATTTCTGATTTAAAATCAGAAATTAATACACGCAAGCTACTAATAAAAATATCAGTCATAAAGAGTTTGTAAGATATCCGAAGGATGAACTAATTACCCTTTTCTAATAATTATTAACAGTCTCTAGAGTTGAGCGTGTGTATGTTTTACATTTTTAAAAACTCTGGTAGAAAAATTCATGGGTTATTTATGTACAGTATATCCAATGCAATTGTAAATTATTGCTATAGAATAACAATTGATTAAATTAAGATATAATAGATTTCCCGACACATTTTTGTTCTGTTCAAAATACATTTCCCGAACAAAAACCAATATATATGTAGACGTTTAATGTGAATTAATTTTCTTTTTTCATTTTTATATACTATATATTTTAACAATCAATATTTTAAATTATTTTTTTAAACCGAAAAGTTTGTTTTGTTATTTTGTGACTAATAAGTTTTTACCAAAAAATACTGAATAAATGAATTAATGTTGATTAGTTTGATGAATTAGTTGATTAACATTAAAGTTAATTTATTTATTTTTATTTATTTTGTATTAAGTTGCTTTTTTATGGTTGAGTAAAATGAATTCTATTAAGCGTAACTTAAAGGGTAGAAGTGTATAAAGAATTGTTTCCTTAAATTTTTGTTAACGCAGAAAAACTATAATGAATATTCATTGAGTTCATCGTATGGAAATAATTGTTTTCAAATTCCATAAATGAGATGATATGTTTGTGTTTAAGGTTTTTGATATAAGTCAATATGCATTAGGAAAATAGTAATTACAAATGTATTTTGGTTCTCATTTAATTCATTTTGTTTATGAGACGATATGAAATTAATAATTATTTAAGGGTTTTCGTGCCTTTCCGGAAACATATTATTGGAAAAAGCCATGATATAAATATTATTTTTAAAAATAACCTTCTTGAAATATAGTTTTAAATATTGCTTAAAATGCAAATATGAGTTTATAGATGTTGATTTTTAATTATCAATGTTAAATTTCTTTAGCATTTTAAGTGTACTAAATATTTAGCCAAATTGAATTTTCGAGAGTGTATTCGTATGTGTTTTTTTGTATTTTATATTTTTGTGAAGTATATAATATTTCAATTTTCTAATAATATTTATCGTAATGATAATATAAAATTATTACTATCAATCCTTACATTTATTTATGTCTAGAAAATGCCAAACCTAACTGTTCTTGATATTTTTCAAGTATATTTTTGATGTTTTCCAGAATGTTTATTTTTATTTACCTAAAGGATTTTTAAGAGATATAAATAACATGAAAAAAAATCTTGTCACAACATTAATACTCACAACTATTAATACTACTGCATATAACAAAAATAACACCATTTTAATCTTGCTGTAAAACAGCGCAGACGTTCGATTTTATAATTTTCCACCAAAAAAATATGTTTTTATAAATTGCTATTTTTTGCTATTAGTTACTAAGCTTCTCCTTTTATGGAATTAAGTTGTGAAATTTATAAAATTGTTAATTCCTGTTCTACTACTATTGTTCTAGAAGATTTACCCAGTAATATTGCGGGAAAAATATCCATGGTGTATATATAAAATATTTTGACAACTAGTAAAAGGATATTTTTTAATAATATGCATTTCTTAAAAGAAACACAATTCTTTGATATATATTAGTATTAATATATACTAAAATACAATCCTCCTTTTAAGGTAAATATTACCATTTTCACAATGAAAGCATCCTATTATGCATGAGTGGGGCAGAAATCTAAGGTACAAGATGATAATGCTCTGGATACTGAGCTACAATATTGAGTAACATTCGAGTCTCCATCAATGACGCGTTAACTTAAATACTCTCCCCAAACAATAAATGTAGGATTTACATAATGCAAGTGATGTGCTCACTGAAGTTTTTTTTTTAACCCAGAATATCAGAAATGTTAATTTAAAAATATGATTCAAAACGAATTCATTAAATGAATGCAAACACTTGGAGATAATTGTATTTACATGATTCAGAAGATTTATAAATGAAACAGGGCAAAAATCTAGAGCAGTATAATTAATATTTCTATTAAAACTTTGCATTTTATTTTAACCATTTGAATTAAAACGTTTTAAGGAAAAGTCAAATAAGGGAAGACTAAATAATCTGTTTTCAGGTTTTAATATAAAAAGCGTTTGATTAAATTTCAAAAATGACTTTAGAATTTATTTCGTTACCTTTTGTAAAACAGATATTAAAATATGGATAAAGAGATAGTGCAAGCGTCTCTTACATTTGAATACGTTCATTTCATACGTTTCAAAATTACTGTACAACTGTAAAAATTTAAAAAATTAAGAAGTTTTTGCAATTTGGATGATCAAAAATCATTCACAAAATGATAAATTAATTAAAAGTTAGAAATGATGACTAATTCAAATTTCCAAATGAGCTTTTCCTAATTACTGTCAGCTAGCATCGTATATAAAAACTGGTTTAAATAATCAAATATAATTAATCAAATGCAGACAACGCTTTTAATCTTCTTCGGCAATGTTAGGCGCGGCTTTTTAATTTTTCATACATTTGCCGTATTTCCGTTTGGCCCTTTCTGCTGACTGTGAACCGCTAAACACAGCCAATCTGTCTCCATGTAATTTTGAGCAGTGATCATGTGACGAGATTGGCATCTCAGCTCTGTTTTGTTTCACCATACTTATTAGTACTTATAAGGAAAAAACTAAGAAATATTTATGAGCAAATACTAAGAAATATCCTTTCTTTGGAATATCCTTTCTTTGGAATTTGAAAGGATTTATACACTCGGGTTACAATTTAATCATAAAAGCAGCGTCTTACAAATGCGATGAGTTAACTACATTGGTGGAACTTGTGAACGTACTTACTAGTACATTTCAAATCAAATTTCATAATTGTTGTGTACAAGAGAGTGCCAGCTCAGATGTCGACCTCGTCGTTCGGACCTGATTTAAAGTTACGAGGCTATTTTCAGTCAAGTGGGGGAAGAACACATACTTAGCAAACAATTAATAACTGCATTGATTTAATGCGATTAGGGAAAATATATTGTCTGTGTGCTTGGAAATTTAAAAAAGGTCAATTTAGATTCTTATGCTTATTCGTTATCAGATCAAAATGGTAAGATAATCAGCTGTTTGGGATTTTTGCTGGCAGAAATAAGCTACCGAAAATATGCTCAGTATAATAAACAAACAATAGAGTGACTGAATAGTTATTTCAAATATTATTTTTCAAAATGATATTGATAAAGACAGAAACAATAGCAACTATAAATACGCTCGCTTTTAAAAGCGGTGATCTTAAAAAAACTAATATTGAAAAAAAGTTGCAATTTTTTTTAAAAAAAATTTGTGCATAAGCACAAAAGTTTGAAAAAATGTAAGGAATGCGTCTAAACAAAAACAATGTAAGGAATGCTTCTAATTTGCAACAAGTATATTTGAAGGGAGGAAAGAAACTTACCTTGTATGCGAAATTAAGTTAATAATAATGAAAATAATACATTAGATATCATATTATTTAAAAAATTTTCATATTATGCAATTATAAAATCCATTTTATTTAATATAAGATTAATTTTCCAACTGTTAGTTTAATTCAATGAAAAAAATTAATTTTTATACATTATTCACTTTATTTATCACAATTTATGGGAAATTTGATATCAAAACACACATTGTACGAATTCGTAAGTTTTTTTTTCATAGATTTCTACGACTAAAGTATAAATTAGCGATTATGATATTTCTTAACCCTCACCATCTCATTAGGTGATCTCATTTAACCTTTAATTAAATTACCTGCTGAGGTCATATAAGTTGGGTTCACATTAATGACATTTCACAAGACTTGGATTACA
This sequence comes from Latrodectus geometricus, assembly GCA_026290005.1. Taxonomy (NCBI): domain Eukaryota; kingdom Metazoa; phylum Arthropoda; class Arachnida; order Araneae; family Theridiidae; genus Latrodectus; species Latrodectus geometricus. Next base: position 11,978 of record JAPDSC010077508.1, on the reverse strand, counting down.
TAATAAAATTTTATTTTACATAATATGAATATCATTTAATATATTTTTCCTTATATCTTATTAATAAAATTTACTTTTATTTTAATTTGAATATAATTTACATTCCTAAATGTTAGACGTTGTAATAAAAGAGAAGGGAACAATTTATTTTTATTCACACACACACACATATATATATTAATTTGGGGAAAAAGAAATCCATTATTTTTACGTGAATTTTTTGTAACTTCTTTCAGATTCGCTTTGTAAAAAGGTTTAAAACAGTTTTCATGTAGATTTTTAGGTCTTGTGCGAAGCTACGACTGCTGACCTGCTGTCAAGTTTGATAATTTTTGATATTTTATAGACATTCTCGACGATGTTGTATCCATGCGAGGTGCATCTTTAGCATCCAAATATTTAAACGGAATCAACGAAACAAAAATTGTACGCAACTGGTTGTTACAGTCTTATATAGGACGATAAACACCTTTCACAATTTTAGCTACCCGGCTATCTTTTTCGCCGTTACAAGAAAAAAAGGAAAATCAATCGAATTTTCTGTTTGTTGTCTTCCATTTTTGAAACCTTGTATTCGTAACTGAATTAATCAAACAAAAAATCGCAAGAGGATATTTTAGTGTCAAATGTCACCTTTCCAACGAGCATAAATCTGAAATTGTTTAATAGATACCTCACGAGATAGAGATCACTACAGACGTCTACCGAAAAAATAATGGATAACTTTTTCCCCAACTTAATATATGTATTTTTACCACTTTGTTCGAAGTAAGTTATCTGACATCATTTACAGTGGACAATCTAACGGCTCAATATTCAAATGAGATAAATGGAAATTGATGTCAATATAAATGCTTTTTTTATTCTCACAACATTACCATAAAATTATTAAATAAACATAGATAATATTTAAAGCTGGATTCAGCTTATGTAGTTATGTTATAAATATAAAATAGTATACATAATTTTGATTACATTGGGATTTCATGTTTGTGTATTAAAAATAATTTCAAAATAAATAAAAAAAATTTAAATAAAATATTGAACCTTACAATCATTTCTAACTTAAAATGTGTCATGATAACTGCGATGCGTAATGAATAGCAAATATTGCTATATTTTGTAATATATCAATATTTTCTGTTCATTGCACATAGCAATTTCATTCTTACAGTTATATTATTTGATTTACCACCTCCAACAGACAATTTCGAAATTTTACATTGGAAAATAAATTAGCATTTTTATTGATATTTCAAAAATATCACATGATAATTATAATGTGTACTACATTAATAGCATTGCGATATAACAAAATAAAAGAAAGAATGACGTTGATAACTTATTTATAAATAACATATTTATAAATAAAATATGTTATATATTTTGGAATTACATCCAGTAAGTGTTTTGTAGACATAATTCCAAAAATTTAGGAAAGAGCATATCCTTACAATTATTTGCTACTTAAAACATAACATGATGGTTATGATGGGAAATAGGCTATGCATAGAGATATGTAATTTAATACGAAAATATTTACAACCAATAAATTTTCAGAGTAGTAAATAAATTTTATATTCCTATGAAAAAATTCGTACATTCTATGTTATCTATCTAATAAAGAGTAATTAAAAATAAGTTGATTTCAACTTAATTAAAAATAAGTTGATATAAGTTGATGCCCAATAATTAAAATAAGGGTTATAACATAAAGAAGAGTAGTGTGCTACAGGTGGTTTCTGTATATATATTTTTTATTTATAATGGCGGGCACCATTGAGCAAGTACATACGTACATTAGCCCATTAGCCGTAACAAGGCCGGAAACTGCTACTCATTTTATCATTACCCGGTGGGCACCTGTGAACTAAGTCACGTAGGTACGAGTAGCATCGCCCACGCCACACCACCACAAACCCGTTTATAGGGCGGGCCACATTGATCTATCATCTGAAGAAAGGACAAGAAACAGAGAGAGAAAGAGAAAGTACATCCATCCTCGAGCCGGGATTCGAACCCAGGTCCTCCCCATCCGTAATCAGTTACGCTAACCACTAGATAGGTAGGGCGGCGGTTTCTGTATATAGGCATCAAAATTATGATGCTTATCTGGTATCATGTGATTGCCATTTCTTTTCTCCATTTAGTAATTTTAATTTTTAAACCAGTTGATAGGACATAAATTTTTTTCTCCTGAGTTTAATAATTGTCATCAAATATTTGCCGTTATAAAATAAAATTGTATGATTAAAATTTAAATTCAACATCCGCAATGAATTAATATCAAAAGTAAGTAAACAATCATTTTATTTCTACTTATATTCGTTTGAATTACTTTATTCAATCTTCGAGTATAAAGCATTTTAAAGCAAATTTAGCTCAATTAGTTTTATTTTTGCTCCTTCAAAAATATTTTGTAATGTTCTGTATAAACATATAAGTATGTTTTAAGATCAAACTTTTCGATTAATTTCCATTGTCATTTCCTATATTTGTTTATAATTTTAAATCCCTGTTTTAGCTTGAAATTCCACTTTGAATTTTGGAAATGATTTTGAAATATAATAGAGCTTCAGTAAATCCTCAAAAAGCATTTGGAATTTCTATTTAATCGTTTTTGGGATGCATTCGTGAAATGGATGTTTCACTTCAATGATTTCGGCTCAAGACTCCCCAGTTTACAATATTAAAATTTAAAATCGTAGTATCGTATAACATTTAAGTTTTTGAATTTATTTTTTAGAATAAACAAACATAAATTCAATTTTCTTGTCAAAAACCTCTTTTATTACTTTTGAAGAAAGTAGAAACAAAAGACCAAATCACAAATTCTTAAAAATTGATGGAATAGTGCCTCCCATTACTTTTCCAATTTTCTCAATGAATAAGATTTTGATTGTTTTTGATGCAAGATTGATTTCGTGATTTAATCACTAAATCTTCATGAAACTGATGAATTCAATGAATCTTATCATTTTTCGACCCAGTTTATGACAAGCTCGAAAGCACAAAGTAGAAAACTGGTCATTATTGATAAAAAAGAAAACTGATCATTATCGATATCTTTCTATACGGACCTTAGATATCCATTTAGAGAATTGATAGTTATTTTATTTGAATAGATCTACATGGAAATAAATAAAAAGCTAAACACGAACCAAATATTTTATTGCACTCTAAAATAAATGCAGAAATGTAGAATTTGAATAACGATTGCGCTACTTAATTTTATTTCCTGTTTGGGCTGTCCACATTTTTGACGTTCGGATTGTTGATACTGTTGTGATATTGCGAAATGAGTTATGTCTTATTCAAACTATCAAATAATAATATCTCTTATCTATTTCAACTTTCCTGTTTAAGTTTATATAATAATGATTTTTTTATGTGGTGATAGCTGGTACATTATCTTTTTCAAAATAAGTTATTCTTGAACGCTTTTTATGAAAACATTTAAGCAAATTATCACTTAGTACAACTTCTTGTTTCTTTCCCTCAGCTAGTGATAATAGTTTCAAGATAGAAAAAACTTTCAAAATTATTAAAAATTGTTTTAAATATAAGAAATGTTTTAAATTGTTTAAATTTCAGCAGAAAATGAATTAAACTTAACATCAAAATTAGAAATGGGAAATATAATTTTTAAATAACATTTAGTCAATCTAAATGAATTCATACATTCGTAAGGAGAAAGAATATTCATTATTTTACTCAAAATTTTCTTAGGTTTTTTTTTTTTTTAAATTTCTTTTTAATCTAGCTGAATTAATCTCAGAATGAAAAATGTTTGCATAACTTATTTTTAGCTGCGTATTTGAATTCGATATAGTGTTTATAATAACAAGAAAATTGAAGATTAATTTACTAATCCTGTTGCTCTCTCTGTTTCAAGTAAGCTTAACAATATTCAAAAGAAATGCTATTTAAAACTTAATTTTATACATTTCATGAAAAATCTGCAATTTTAATAAGTTCACAAAATGTTTAATGAAATAAAGTATTTGTTTTATCTACATATTAAACATGTGAGATAGTTAAATGGAACCCAAACGCTTACTATAAAACATATTTCTGACAAAAATCTGAAACGTAGCTGTCAAATGTCAATACTGCCATCTAAAGGCTGGTGAAAAAGAATGTTAAAATAATATAGGCTCTTACTGTTAAGTTTCCATTGTTCTGGAAATAAACCCAGTGAAAAGTGCGTTACCTGGTATTGAAAATGAAGGTAAGTAACGAGGAGCACAGAAGAATGGTTCTTTATATTTTTTTAACAGTAGGGGCTGGAACACGAAATTTATATGATAGAGGGTATGGAAAGTATTGCAGCTAAGGGCAATCCATAAAGTTAAAATGCTCTAGAATGCTTTTGGAAGAAATTAACTTTTGTCACATGATTATACATGTCCCAGTACATTTATGACATCTCATAGATATGGATGGGAAACGCTTGGACATACATCCTAGAGATTTTTCCTTTGTGACTTCCACATTTTATATATTGTTGTGATATTGTTGATCCATCTGTAATATTTCTCTATTTCCTAAAAGACAAGAATTCTTTTAGGAAATAGGTAGAGGAAGAGGTCCACTTTCTACATTTCTCTACAAGACAAGAATTGATTATTTCATCTCTTTATGCACTAAACTTACATGACAATTACTTTTGAAAGGAAGAAATTCTTTGCCCTTTGATAGAGATGTTTGGTTTCTATTTTAGTCACTTTATATATCAAGGCAAATAATCAATGGATTCAAACTACTTTTAGAATTGATATTAATCAGCTTTACAAAATATAAAATGGTACAATATGAGTGAAACCAAATCGTAAATATAAATTCGAGGAAATAAGTTAAAATAATAAATTATGATATTTAATTAAATTGTAAAAATAATAAAAACTTTTAAATAAACCCCTTTAATATTTTTTATTCGTTTTCTTTAATCATAGTTAACACGATGCTAAATCCTTTAAATTTGACCCATGGTTTGATAAAGAGGAGTAAATAATGATTCCTTCCTCTTCCGTGTCTATTGCTATCTAAAATTATGAAGTAAAAGAAAACTAAATTAACAAATACTTCATCAAAATAAATTTAATTAAATAGTTAAATTAACAAGTATTAACGGAAAAAATCCAATATTTGAATTGCAAATATAATGCATTTCCATAATAACGATAGTTAATGTACTTTAAATGGGGAAAAAATTATTTGAATTGCTTATAAAACGGTGAATGGAAAATTGCACCCCACTATATTTGAATAAAAACTACAGAAGAATATGTTTTATTAAAAAAAATAATCATAATGTGTTATAAATACATCATAAAATATTTAATGTGCTGCAATATTTTTTTTCGGACTTATATACACATCAGAACGCAGACGAAGAAAAATATCTCATCTACATATTTCTGACAAAATTAGGAAACATTGTTCTTACGTGGCAACACAACCATCTGCCTGGCAGGTGAAATACATCGCGAAATCGTAGAACACACACAGTTGTATTTTTATTGTTCTGGAAAAAAATGTAATAAACGCCTTTTCCAACCTTTTATAAATGAAGGAGATGTAATGATCCTTTATTAGAAGAACTATAATAAAACTGAAAAAATAAGCTTTTGAATACAGAAAAATATCGCATAAAAATAGCATAAATTTATGAGATATTATTAAATATATACTGTTAAATAGTAATTTGAAAATTGGTAATATTATTTTCTTTAATCGTTTCTTTTAATGGACACGTTTCTGCCAGAGTCTACTACACACAAACATTTTATATATTGTGGATCTGAAAAGCATTTAACTTCACTGCAAGAGAAAATTTTCATTCCAAAACCAATCTAGTTAAAAGAGATAACTTTTATGCTCTAAGAGCTCAAAATAGTCAAATACCCCAAATTTGCCTTTCACACATCCTATGCAATGAATGTAATAGGCTTAATCTTAAGTGTAAAAATTTTATGACTGACTCAAAATTTTGGAAGTCCTTATAATAATAGATAGTGAGAAAGATTGTTTTAGGGTTTATAAAAATCTTGTGACACACTGCTAAAGGTATTTTATATTTACTGTAATAATAGACAGTAAATATAAGAACTTTTACTGTTAAAACCCTATGATACACGTCAATAGTAATTCAAGATCATATTATTCAATTTATTGAAATCAGCAAGAATCACTGTTAAAATATTTCGATATCGATTTTAGATCTTTGTATATATTATGCCAAATGGCCTAATATATACATATAACAAATATTAGCCCAAACTTTAGGCTTGATGGATTCATTTACATAATATTTTAAATGTGTTTTTTCATGTTATGCATTTTACATGATAACATTAGTTTATAATATAATTAAAGAAATTACTTATAAAATATTTAAATCTTTAATATTTAACATTCATTAAACAATTGTAAAATAAATTGAATTTGAAACATTTGATAAATGCATTTAAAATTAAAAATTTTAAATGCGTTTATCAAATATTTTAATTCTAAATAGAAAAAAAAATATTTGTTTAACCATTGTAAGATAATTTATTTAACATTAACAATAGCTTTAAAATAGCCTTAATACAAAATGAAAATTCATTGCAATATTATGTAAAAATTATTTTATTTATTTAATCCTATATTATATCAAAATTTTCAATTGTACAAACACAAACTGAATGAGATTTATAATCAAATTATATATTTTGAATTTGTCTCCATTTCAAAATGTTAATCTACAACATAATGATATTTTCTAATCATACAATTTTCTAATAATAATAATGATATGTCTGTACGTTAATAAAAGGCTAATTTTATTGAACATTCATTTTTTGAACAATATTCATGATATTGTTCATTATTCATTAATATATTAAATGCGAAAATATAAATAGCATACGAATTGTAAATAATTGATTTCTTTATTAGTACCTAGTCAAGAAAATTGTTAAATTACTGTTGTCCAATAATAAATAATTATGGACAAAATATATTAATTATTTTTATTTGTCGTGAAGAGAAAACATGTGGATAAAAGTACTTAATAAATTTAAGTGCCATTTTATAATCCTTATATTCTATATCATTTTTTGAAATTTAATATATGAGGTACAAAAATTTTTATAAAGAACAAATATAACGAAAAACATTTCAGTTTTGATCTCCTAACTGAAAGAAATGTCTTTCTTAAGCATAATTTTGCATAAAAATCCTATAAATCTAAAATTGATTACTTATGATGTGTGCATAAAAAAATAATAATAACTGGATCACCGATAAAAGTTTCATCAAAACTTTTTTTAATTTCAGGAGAACATCTTTAATTATTTATAATATTGCGTCCTTATCTCTGTTTGATCAGAATAAAACTGACATCTGCGCCAGCTAGTTGAATAAAACAAAGAAAGGAAATGCCAAAGTCACAGTCGATGCCCTTGGGCAAGGTTATTCGTTACCGTCATCTTCCTTTTGTGCTGCCATCTCTTGTTTACTAAATTTTACAACATGATTTTCCCAATAACTATTTTGTTTTATAGTGCGAGAGCGATATATTTTACTTAACGAACGCAAACAGTCGGGCATAATTCCTTCATGAATTCTAAACACGCTCCTTTGGCCTGACCGAGGTTGGATTCGCAATGTAATCCAAGCCGTCAAAACACATCACTTTGCTATTTGATGTCGTGTATTAATGACGCCCGTCAAAGTCGTGATTTTTTTACATTTCATTACAGTAATGCCATGTTAAAGACTTCCCCCTGAGTTTAGGGGAAGGTATTTTGTACCGCGATCTTTACATAGCTCAACTTGTCTGCGTTGTCAAAACAACCGAAACGCATTATTTTCGTTCCTTTTTTGTGCAAGGACTAGTGTCAGACGACTGTTTTCTCAAGGGCAAAAGGCAGACTTTTGATAAAATAAGCCGTTGCCTGCTGCAGAAATCAGAGGAAAAGCAGCATCTCTGTAATCAATCAACTCGCAAATGTGAGAAAACATTTATTTTCTAGAATGAAACAAAAAATTGAAACTTCAGCTTACAAGCAGGAATCAGAGGAAAATCATTACCTTTGTAATCAATCAACTGTTAAATGTGAGAAAACATTTACCTTTTCGTGCGAAACAGACAACGAAGTTGTAGATCCAGTAAAATCATTAACTGAACATTCGACATTAGGAGAATTCAGATTCATGCAAATTTCCCATAAAGTTATTGAGAAAATAGCTATTTCCACAACAATATATATAATATCATTTTAAATTGTAAAATCCTTTATTAAAAGATCTTGGAAATTTAACTTGACTTCCAAGTTTTTAAATTGATATTTAAGATACAAAATATGTTCTTACATATGCATCTGATTTTAAAGAAATTTTGTTCTTTCATTAATAAAACTGATCAAATTATTATAATATATTTATAATCTCAAGTAATATAAACGAATTTCTTTACAAAGTTTTATAAAAATATTAATAAATTATCCTTAATTAAGTATTATTTAAAAAACGCCTGTGAATAATCATATAGATGTATTTAATATTATGTAAAAGATTTTTTAAATGTGACTTTTACAGCAGCAGCACTTACAAGCAGAACTACACTCAGAAGTATAATTTTTAAATCGTTAGAAAACCAAGATATCTGATTGAATTTATATTTTAAATTTGCATCGTCTTACAAGCACGCAAACATTAAAGGATTATTATATATATTTTTTAAAGGATAAAATTTATTTTAAATGTTATTGACAGTTTTAAATTAAAAAAATTATTTTCGGAATAGAAAATGTGACTGAAATAATTAGTTGCATATAGAGTTATTCTGATGTATATTTTATGTTGATAACTGGTCTGATGAATGTCAAAACAAATAACGTAATCTTTAACTGAAATTAACATCATAACAATCGTTATACAAGTAGTTTAACAATGAAAATTTACTTTTTCTGATGGAAATTTTTAAATTGTATCTTGTTTGTTTTAATTCTTTTTCATTAAATGTTTTCTTAAACAATAATTTATTGAAAAAATTAAATTAATTAAAATAATATGCCTTAAGCGATTAATTTTATTTAGTATCTAATTTCGATAAAAGATATAAAAATAATGGGAGAAAAAGTAAAAATATATATTAGAAGTTTTATAAGTTATAGTTTTGAGAGCAAAAGAAAAGAATTAATAATAGTTACAACGTTGACTAGGAAAATTTTCCAATTAATTGTTATAAAAACATTTAAAAATTTTAATCTATTATTATTAATAAGAATGTAATTTTTTAACTTTAAATGGAAATTAATCTTTTTTAATGAAATTCTGTTTAATTACTTAATTGATTTTACGTATTGCAATGGCTGGTTTTGAAAATGAAAAATAAATTCGAGTCTATATGATTTGAATTACTTGCTTACAACTTCGAAGTTTGAGGCAGCCAACTTTGATCTTGAGCAATAGTTCGTGGAAAAGAAAATAATACTAAATGAAAAATATAATTTTACAAATGCCAATTTTTATACCAATGCACTAAGCAGAAATTGTATTATAACAATTATCATGATGCAAATTTCTTATAGCCTAATTAACTGCAAAAGGGTAAAATGTTTTAGAAAATTCACTAAATTTCACCTACTCGAAGGACATAACAAAATTTTGAATTCCATTCATGAATTGGTAAGGATAAAGAAGGGGTAATCAAAAGAATCCTTTGAAACGTGTTTTACCAAATAAAAATGAAGAATGTGTTTTCCTTTGTTCAATAATCATGAATACAATTCATAATTATGGTAACAAATAGTGAATTCCATCCATCAATTGCAAAGGTTAAAGCAAGAAATTTTAAAGTATCATTTATATAGTGTCTTATCGAGTAAAAATGCAGAATGTTTTTTCCTTTGTTCAATAATCATGAATAGAATATGCTATTTTTTATGACAAACAGTGAATTTCTCATTGACTGCAAAGGATAAAGTTAGGAAATTTAAATTACCTTCTAAGACGTCTGCATTTTACGAAGCAAAATTGTATTTTCTTTTGTTCAATAATCATGAATGGAATTCAGTATTTTTCATTCCTGAATTGCAAGTGATAAAGTTAAGAAATTTAAAAGAATCTTCTAGGATGGATTTGTTTTACGAATCCAGGACAGAATCGTTGATATTTCGCCCAGAAAAGAGTGATCCTGTCATTCCTTCACGTTATTATGACTGCAAGAATTTTTTGTAATTAAGTTTCCCTTAGTTTTTTGCATAGTGGTAGTGGTCATGAAAAAAAATCTAATATTATTAGCTGCTCTCAGTATTTCAGTGGCATAACATCTTATCACTTCCTGCTCAACATGTGAGTTTGGAAGTCCAGTTGATGGCATATTATTTCATGACACTATTAATATATATATATATATATATATATATATATATATATATAAAAGAGACT
>JAPDSC010077503.1:0-14250 GCA_026290005.1 Latrodectus geometricus | reverse complement strand
AAAAAAGTACTGATTTCGTAGTTGCATACTAATCGATGGTGCTTAACGAAGAAAACAATACATTTATAATTTAATTCAAGCTCTTAAAGTTTGCTGTCGAAAAGTTGTATATTTCCCCTTGCCATTCTTTATCAACAAATTTTGTGGTAAAGAACGAATGAATGAGTTTTAGACTTTCTATTCCCCCATTGTTTTGTCTTCACTAAGAGACACTTTTTATTTACTTTTATTTTTTTTATTTAGACCTTCTTTCCGACTGATTTGGATTCATTCTTTTAACGCAACTCATTGCTGCTGTTATAAAATAAATTACTGTTCCAGAACGTGTTCCATTTTTCAGCAAATGATATTGAACATATTTATCAGACATCATTGAATATATTTATCAGCATAAAAGAAGAACAAAATATTTCAAACATTTATTTATTTTTATCATTTTCGAATTATTCGGAAAGAAATATATTTAAGCAAAAACTCAATAAAAGTACAATTACTTTCAAAAGTGTTCTAAACTTTTGTTCCTTGTTGAGGTATTTGTACCAGATTTAATACCGGCGTGCTGAGGACCGATGCAAGTTAATAAAGGATGTTTTCGTTTATCTTTTATTGAAGAAAGATTCAGAAATAATTTTAAATAATATTTAATTGCTATTAAAACATCATACAATATAAAATGAAAATGAAGAATCCTAAAAAAATAAAAGAAACGGCAAGTAAATATAACAGAACTGAGTTTTAACTGCTCAAAGTGTAATATTACGTTTGTGACCAGATTATGGAGAGAAATAATAACTCCTTGTTTTTTTAAATGTAAGAAATGCCTGATATTTTCATTGTGTATGTAAAATTTTTTAATAGCTTTCATTTTTGTTATTAATTTTTAAAAATTTAGATTTACTTTATTTTTAATTAAATTTTTAAAATGTGGATTTTGTCTTACAAATTACTCTATTAAGTTCAACAAACAAAAAATAAAAAAAAATAAATAAAAAAAAAATGAATGCAATTTTTATTATTAGATTTCAGTTTTAAAGATAACTTTATCACACTTTTAAAAGTAATATTATTTAATTTTTTACATTATCAAATATAACTTTCTTTTTTTTCTTTTAAAAATTGTTTCTTGCTATTAAAAATTAGTCAATTATGTAATTACATAAATTGCCATTCTGAGAATGAAAAAAACTTTCTTAGAATGAATCAATGAAAATTGCCCACATAAATAATCCACTTTATGATTTCTTATTAAAATATTTATTACTGGCAAAATAAGTTGTGATATTTTTTTATATAAAATTTTTTTTCGTACGAAATATCAATTTATTTTAATTATTTGAAGGTGAATAAGATTGTATATTATATGAATTTTTGTTGTTACTTTTGTTTAACATCATGCTAATTTATTTTCTTATGGTTTATGTAAATATTTTACTGTTGTTTTATTTCAGAATATTTTGCATTAAAAATTCCTTTGTACTTTTTAATAATTAATAAGTCTTAAGTAAATATGTTCATTCTATATCAATGTAATTCACATTGATATAGAATGTAAATTACACTATTCATTGTAAATTATATTCTATAGTTCTTTCAACAATACAATGTAATTTACATTGAGTAGTTGAAGGAAATTTCATATAATAAATTTTTATGAAACTATAAAAATATTTTGATATATAATGAACATATTTATTTGAAACGTATTAAATACAAATTTTATTTTGGTTTTCATGTTTCTTAAAATGAAATGCTTAAATTAAATCCGATTATACTGCCATCATTATTTTTATTCTATTTTATGATTTCATATAAATATGTGTATTTTTTATTCTGCCATTGTTTAGTTTCTCTATATTTTACTACAAGTATGCAAAATTTAAACTTTTCGAAAAAATATTTTCTGTTACATTTTTACCATGCAATTAATTATTATTCTTTTAATGAGAATGTTGATTTAACCTTTATAAAAGTGTTTATTCACACATTTTAGTTTGGAATTTCGAAATGAAAATTGAAATGAATTTCTGAATGATTAAATTAAGTCAGTTTTTAATTTTTATTTTTATTTATATAATCATGTGTTACTGTCACGTGTATTTTTTTTAAATTATGGTTTAATGATAATAAAATACAATGTTAATAATATAAATGAACTTTTAAGTTATGGTTTAATGTATTTTTGTTAATGCATTTTGTATTAAATATTTTCTTATTCCTCCTTTTGCTTAAAACATTATACAATTTAAATTTTTGGAAAACTTTTTTGTATTTTTTCATATTTAAGGAATTCTTATGCAATTATAAAATTTACCCTATTATAAAATTATCATATATACTTAATCATTATTAAAACAGAGGAAATTGCGAAACTACTTTATTTACACATACATTGCTTAAAATTCTTAAAATTAAAATAAAATATGTGAATTAATGTATTTTTATTCAGAAATATAAGCAAATAAACTTCTTTTTTAAGAAAAATTATTTTTTTATTATGATATACATAAATATTACTATGATTGCTTCTTTTATATGTAATAATAAAGAAAATAAGAAATTTAAAAAATTGATTGTTTAAATTAATTGCTGTATTTTTCTAAAAAAAATTTAAAAAATTCTCTTTGTAATTGATTATACCCCCATACTACGATTCTTTACAAATTATACACCATTTAATAATAAAATTTTATTTATATAATTAAAAATTTTACTAATTTCTAACAAAAAGTTAAGTTTATTAAGTTGAAAAATAAAAATTATTTTCTTATCTCATATAATTTATACTTTATTTAACCTTGAAAAATACTATAGAGTGATTTGAGAATTTAAGCAAATATAAATTCTGAAAACAAATATAAATAACAAAATATGAATTTTTATATTGAATAAAAAAATGCTTATGAAAATTTACAAGTTCGAAATTTTTCACAGAAAAACTTTGTAGAAGAAATAACTTATATTTCTCAGTCTTATACAAGAAATTAAAGTGTTATAAGAAAAGACATAAAATTGCAATTAATAAAATGTATGTAGCATAAATAAAAAGAATTATTTTTTATAGATCTTTTTATTAAAATTTAAGTGATACCTTAGATTTAAATGATAATGATTTATATTAACGTTCATTATAAATTAATTTTGTAGAGTTATATAGAATATTAATAATTCAATTACTTATTTTAAATAAATTAATTTAATTTAACTTATTTATAAAATTTATAAGAACATCGTAATTATATTTTTATTCAACAGATGACAGCACATGACAAAATAAGACGTGTACAAAATGTAATCGATAAAATACTTGTTACTATAAATATAACTGTAATCAGTACTAGCCAGGTACAAAAAAAGTAACTATGTCTCATCCCCACTATTCACTTTAGATGATTCTGTTCACTTTAAAGATTAAAAGTAAATTGCTGACACACAATCATCAAGTTGACTTTAAGTTTTATATTTAGCCTTTTATTTATTTCATAAATTCTGTAAAGTAAAAAAAATTAATTTTATTTTGGGGGGGAGGAGTTAAAAAAAAATTAATAGGGATGAGTTTAAAGTTATTGCTAAAAATTGTCTCAACAAATATTTTCTTTAGTTTATGTAAATCATTTTCATTATTTATATTATTAAAAATTGAAAACATCTTGTTACAATTGATACACCTTTTTAATTTAGGCAAAGATACTGTATAATTCAGCATGCTAATTTTTGAATTTTTTTGGTGACGAAAATGGATTGCCAAAACGAAACACAATTGTGACACGATCCCGCGAAGATGTAATTGTAACATTATAATAAATTCATGAAAAAAGTTTATACACCTAAATAATAAATTTAAATCTGGTAAATAAAGAGTGCAAATATTTCTCCATTTCCATGGCATCATAAGAACTGAGTTGCTAGGTAAACAAGAGATTCCGTTAAAAATAAAACCAAATTCAAAAATTGCCGTGCTGGATTATAGGACATCTATGCCTGTATTTATACCCACTAGTCATGTTAGATTTTCTTTTAGTTTAGCCATTTGGCTGTGTTTAATTACTTATAAATACATGCATCCATTAAAATTTTTTTAAAGCTATTATCTTGTGAAAACAGTTCTTTTTTCACCATCATGCCTGTGTCTTAATTGTCTTATAGAAGTATAGGAAACACCATTTTTATAATATGTACTTTATTTTGAAAAGGAGAAAAATGACATAAAAGGAAAGAGTTTAAAATTATTTATTTATTATTTTGATTTATATATATTTTTTTTAATTTTAGATATTGGTTTGTTGGATGGTGAAAATGTGCTTTACGTCCCCTCTTTGGCGCGTTTACAGAAATGCCGATGCCATGGCGAAAATTATTCCGCTATTTCAAAGTGAAACTTAATTAACGACCAATTAAAAGGCTAAAACAAAAGTTTAGTTAATGAGCATGCACGAAAAAACGCTTCAAATTCGTAAGTTGGCGAAGTAAGGAACCTAAACCGCAAATTAACCTGAATAATGTACTTTAGATGTTTTCTATTTACTTTAGAAGTCGTACAAATTGAAACAATTTTTTGAAATATTGAAATTTTGTTCAAAAACATTTACTAATTTTCCAGACGCGAAAATTGTTAATCTTTCGTTAGTCTAAATTATTTTACAAAATCAAGTTGATTATTTACAAATCATAATGTAACATGTAATTAATCAAATTTTATTTTTAAAATCAAATTTTATTTATTTTTTAGAAAGGATGAAGCAGTAAAATGGTTTCTCATTTATTTTCTATATGTTTATTATAGCTTTATTTTTGGTAATATTAACTTTCTCTTGTAAATTCATCTATCTATGATGACGAATATTTTAAAGTTACTACTAAGTATGTCTGTAAGTAAGGAAATGATGAATCCTTTGCTGAAAAGATTTAAACATTTTGAACTCTAAAAACTTATTTCAAACAATTAAACTCTTCTGAAAATTGGAGTTATTTCAAATAAGATTAATCTTTGTGTATACATTAATACAAGTTTCATTTCTCCGTATCCAAATCTTATTTTAGTATTAAATTTTATTTTAACAATAGATATTTTTTACTTAAACTTACAGTTCTTAAAAATTCCTTTTTCTTGCAAAACTTATTTTTTAATTTATTAGTTTCATTTGAATAAGAGTAATTACTATTAACCAAATTAAGCTATAACTTTATTTCAATAATTTGAAGAATAAGCATATTGTAAGTTATTTAAATATAAAATTAAGAACTTTGTTGCTGATATAGTATATTTAAGAATGAAATACAAAAATGTAATTAGCATTTGTTCACAAAGATGAACAGAGTGGTTGTATTATTTTAAAAGAGAATATGAGTTTATGAAATATCTCTTTGCCTATTTTTATAATATTACTTATAGTAAATTTCATGTATTTGTTTTCAATTACTCAACTTTTATTATTAATTAATTGTTTGCATAATTAAATAAATCTTGTGTTTAGATTTATTTTGGATAGTTAGAATTTGTCTTAAGTTTTTCTTCTCTCTTTAGAATTTAAGGCTTAAGACATGGAATTTGAAATCACAGTAACAATAGTTTCCAGCATCTTTGTTTACTCTCTAACACATCCATCTGCTTTTGAGATGAAAGGAGTACAATTTTACTTAAGAACAGCATGGTGAATAACCATGATGCTGGACGAGTATGAAAACTTTTTCCTGCTGTTTATTAAAAATGCAATCAATTGAAAATATTTTTGAAAATTTTAATATATAAGCATACCTTACATTGTGAAATTCCATACAAATATCAAAAATAAAAGATAACTTTAAAATCATGCATTTTCTTTATGTAAGGCATAGAAGTACTCAAGGGGTTTATACAACTCATAGAATTTGGCAGTTTCATTAAAAAAAAAATAAATAAAAAAATTATAATTATGTAATAATAATCTAAGATTTTGCTACAATTATCTGCATTTAATTGAATCTCTTATAAATTAAGGTAATGTTAAATTTTATTTTGTGCTAACTTTTGTAAAATTCCTAAATTTTTAGGGATTTTAATTATTTGAAAACGAGTATATGATTTTTAACGTATTAATTCAGTTTTTTTGAGGATATATAATTAAAAATTCATTTACTATCCTTTTTTATATATATATTTTAAGCATTGTGTTGATTTTAAATTATTTTTTGAGTGTAAATGCATGTAGATTATTTTTGTTCATTCTTCTTTTTGTTATTAATACCTCTTCTTTTTATCTGTAATTTTTTGTTGCTACATAGGTTACTTGTTTACTTACCTTTATTAGTAATAGAATGGTTTTATTCTTTAAAAGTCAGAAAAATTTCTTAAGCTTCAAAAGTTTAAATTTTTGTTAGGATTATCATACAATTTATTTAAATTGTGATTTGCTTTTTATATCAATGTCTAGAAATTAATAGAGGAGTCCTTTGCATTACTCCATGGCAAGAAACATTTCATGTTTAGGCCCTTGAATTGTAATAACAGATAATAGAAGCAAAAACTTTTTTTTACCGTCCAATGCCTCCAAAATTATATCGGGATATGACTTTACTGTAAACATGTATGTTAACTTTCTTGAAAAGTTAAAATTTTTTAAGCTATTTGCATGGTTTTGAATTTGTAATGAAGACTATTTTAATCAAATTAAGGATTCAATAGATTCTTTTTATTTTTTAAAGTTCATTTTATTTAGAAAAAAAGTTTACTCTAAATTTATGTTTCTTAAGAAACCTGTAAAATTCTAACTGTGAAAAATTTTCAAAAATTTCTTTATTGGTAACACAATGTTATAAATACTGAATAATTTAATATGGTGGTGTTAAAAAAACTAGGCACATTTACTTAACAGATAATGTGTAGTGCTTAAAGATGTTCAACAATTATTTGCAGTTTGATTATTATAAACTTAAAATACATATATTAAAGTTCTAACTGTTGTAGCTTTCTAAAGAATTGGATAGTGTTCCAATTAAAAGGTTTTTACTTCTCTAGTTTTTTTATATTAAGAATTCATAAACACCGACATTAACTTAAAAATGACAGTTTTCAGTTAAAATGTTGGTTTTTGCTGGTTAAGCACCATTTCTAAATACAATTTATTTCTTGTGTATTCATTAAAAATGTGCTTATAATGGTAAGTGAATATTGAATATTTGTTAGAAATTACATTTAAATTAATGGAGTTATGAATATTAAATAAAGCAATTCTATTATCATATATGTAGAATATAAAATTGTTTGACAAGTCTAATTTTATGACTGACAAAATAAAAATAGAAATAAGACATAAATTACAAGAATGAATTAATAAAATACAAATGTTTAGTAATTCAATCAACTGAAAAGTAAATACCTCATAAAAATATGAAGTAATTAGAAAATAATATAAGGCATGTATTTGACAAACTAATTTTACAAAATGGATATTTCTTCTGCCATATTCTGTGCTATTAATCTCTATTTTACTGTGGAGTCTGCAGTTGTGAAATAAATTAGGTTTCATGTTTTATAATCATAGATAAGAGAGTTTAAAAAATAAATAAATTAAGGAATAGAATATTTGTGCAAACCAAGAAGGTTATTTAAATTACCATATTTTCATTAATATAATTCTCTGATTATGTGTTAAAAAAGTTTAGATTTTTTTTATTATAAGCTATGGATTATCCAATAAAGTCTCCTTACTAGAAATGTTTGAATAATGTTTTGAAAAAAATGCTGTTTATGTTTCATAAAATAAATAACAGATGACACCATAGTCCATAGCTACCTTATTTCTATAATCAGCTTTGTCCAATTGCATTCAAGAATGAATTTTGTGTTTCTTTGAAAGATATTACAGTTGCAATTGGCTAACATCATTTAGCATTCTGTCTTGACCCAAGCAATTTCATTCTGAAAGTATTCAAATTTGTATATCAGCATGAAGAAGTAAAAACGTTTAAGTTACACAGCTGATTTTAAACTAAAAACTAGGAGGAGGTAAATAAATAAATTTTTGTACAAACATGTTAGGTGAGGTGAAAAACAAAGCATATGCAGTACAAAAGAAAAATGTATCCAATGCACTGTTTGAAAATAATCCACTTCTTTCAATTAATTATTAAGGAAAAAAATACGTTGTCTAATTTCATTTAAAAAAGTAACTGAAAATTGAATGTTTTACTAGAATCTTTTCAAAATTATCACTCTTGATCAATCTCATGCTTTCATCTCAGCTTATGGCACTTTGTGATGAGGTGGATCTAAACAGATCTTTCATAATAAATGTTTTTTCTGCAAAATTTATTATATTTTTAATCACATTGTGTACTTTTTATTTTATGTGACCCCTCATTATCAACAGTATGCTTGAAAAATTTTGCGACTGTGTTTTTTACTTTTAATAACTTAGTCTTGCAGATAATGTAAGTGCAGATTATATACATGAAAATAGTGTATATTATCATTATTAAATAGAATTAATGTATTTTAAAAATATCGTGTCAACATTTGATTTTAAATTTGAAATATAGTTCTTTTATTCAAACAATTATTTGTTTTTGAATTCTCATTAACTCCTTACCCTAAAATTTATTTTTCTATCTCTGCACACCATGTATTTCTGCAACAACTCTCTTCTGATTTTGACAGTCAACATATTTCCTGATTTTGACTTAATTCTTTTACAGCCGCATTCATCAAACACAGGGTAACTCGAGAATTGCCTTACACAGAGTTAACTCAACTCTCACTTGACTCATCATTTCTTATTCACAAACTAAGATAAAGTGTGGATTATGGTGCTTTAGTGTTACCACAGCATTATAAGTAAGAAGGATTCTGATTGTCTACCAATTTGAGTAGCTCCTCAAATAATAATTGCTTAATTTTTTTTCATAGCTTCCAATTTGATGTTTATTATTCAAAAGAATTTTGACATCAAGTATTATGAATATGTAAAGTTTGATTAATTAAATGAATGACTGGTTATTATCAGTAATCATAAAATAGTGATCATGAGAATTTTAAATATGTAATTATTTTGTATATTAACACATTAAAATAATTGTACTGAGGAATTTAATATAAATTAAAATAATTGTACTGAGGAATCTTTGACTTTTCAATTGTTTATTTGATTTAAGAAAAAGCTAATTAAATAAGTCAAGGATTTTTTTATTTCATTAATGTTTATTGATAAAAAGATTTTCAATTTTATTCCATGAAGCTACCAATGGATTATTTGCGAGATTCAACATAAATTCTATGAGATATTTAAAAACATGGTTTATTAAACTTATACATTTGTACATGTTTATTATATGCTTCTTTTAAACCATGTTTTTAAATTATGAAATGATGAATTTGTTAGTTGCTTTATGGTGATACATTTTATTTACCATAAATTATATTTATATTTCCTTGTATATAAAATGTCTATATCTATTATTACAATTTAAAACATTTCAAGAGTAAATTGTTCCCATTCAGTAATAATTATAGCTACATAATACACCAAAGGAAATCTAATATAGCAGGAAAACATATTGAATAAATTCCCCATAAAAATTTTATATTATACTGTTAAATGCCTCTGTGAATTGTTTAATTGGTATTTTTAAGTATAATATAAAATAAAAAAAATTTTTTTTGAAAAGAAGTATTTCTTATTTTAAGCAGAATAAACTGAGAATGTAAAAATTACCAAATATATTTTGACTAGTTATGGTCATCAGGATTATATAAATTTCAAATTCCTTAAGTTTTCGCCTTACAAGATTCTATTTTTATAAAAAATATTAATAACCTGTTAAATATAAAAATTTTATTATGTAGGTTTTTTCAATTATCAGTCTTCTTGAATATATTCAATGTCTTAGATTCCATTTTGTTTTACAAAACCTGATTTCTATTTTATGTAACACAATTACAAATTAGTTTTGTAATTGCTTTGCAAAAATGCCAGAAAAATTGTGTTATATAATTTTCTATAGTATATCATTAATAAAAGATATGTTACATGGCATTAACAATGTTTTAGTATTTTTTATTCTGTTCTCGTAAATACTTTTTCAAAACTTCAGCATTCCAAATTTTTTTTTGTACTACATAGAAATATTTATTTTAAATCCATGATGAGTTCTTAAAGCTTGCAGAACCATCACAAGCAAAAAGAAATGTTCATTCTTAAGTATTCTCCGAGATAGATATTTTTGACACTATGAAGCACACTATAGGATAATCTGATGACTAAAAAGCTCATTATAACATTGTGATAGGGCTTCGAGGAGCAGAAAGAACAAATTTGGACATTGGCTAGCCAAAATGGTATGAAAATTGTGATCAAATTTTCAACCATATGTTGTTGATAAGGGACATATCTGTTATCATAACACTAAAATAGTTGTTTCTTTTTTTTTTATTGTTTTTCTGCAAATTCAGTACTTAAAAATTAAAAACATAAACCAATTATTTTTTGTTTTATTTAAACAGAAAAATATTGCATCTCATTTAAACCTATTGACTTCATATAGCTTGCAAAAATATCACATCTGACGCAACACAAATTTTTGCTCTATGCTATAAACAGATTTTTATGCTGTAAACAGTTTCAATGTGGGAGATAAGTGTTGTTTAGACTTATACATGTATTCAGTGTGTGTTTAGAAATTTTAATTTTCTTCACTTATGTATGACCCATGAATATGGAAACTAGAAAAAATTTTTGGGGAATCAATTTGTATTGTGGACAAAAGGTTACCTTTCAGTTGTCTATGGTATGGTGATAAAGCATAATAACCTGAAACTGTTGTAAAGCATTTAAACGTGACCCATATGACTGGGACAATTTTTCATAACTAAGGATTATATTTACAGTGTCTGGGAAAAAATGTGAAAAATTTTAAGCATAACAGTTAGCTGTCATTTCCAAGCAACAATTTCAATGATCAGTTATGATAATGTTGAAATATAGGTACCCCCAAAATTATAGTATACTATCTTTAGAAAAATATATATATTTGTATTATATCTTACTGATTTGATTATGTCCAAATATATATTATATATAACTATGTTGTGACATTAAAAACTAACAACTTTCAGCTTTGTAATATTAAAAAATGTTAAGCTTTGTTGTATTCTATTTTTTAATTTTAAATTTCATTATACATTTTGTAATATTTCTTTTAATTGTTAAGATTAAAAAATTTCATTTATGCGGTGATTTATTTGGTTCCAGGCTTACATATACATAACTGAGATCAATGTGTATTCATATGTATACAATGTGATAACGGACAAATTTTCCATATAACTACTTATTTGACAAATTTAACATTTTTTAAAAAAATTTCATTGATAAGTATATTTTAATATATTAACCTTCCAATTATATAGAGTTGAATTATCATAGAAAATAATTTCTTTCAGGTCTTGCATACATAATATTGTTTAATTGTTGACATAGGTAACAACTTCACTTTTTACCAGCATTTGATTACTTAAAAATTTTTAAATAAAAAATATAGTATTGCATTGATAGCTTAATTTGAAAAATCTATTTTATATTTACAAATAGAATTTAACAAAGTATTTGCAATTTCTAGATTGCTTCTAAATTAAATTAGGATTATTTTGTATAGTGCTTCAAGTCAAATTTAAATTTCTGAATACAATTTGTAAAGTACAGCCCTAATTTTTATATATGTGGAAAATAATAGATGAAATTATAGAATATTTATTCATACAGGAGAGCAAAGATACTGATATCATTTTCATTTTGATACTATGCAATATTAATTCTAATAGTAGCTGCTAATTAACAAACATTTCATATCAAGAAGAGTATAATACCTATGCAAAATAAAGTAAATATATGTATATGTTGTATCCCAGTCACATAATTACTACAAAAATTCTATATGCATAAAAAATATTATGCATTTATAAGAACCAAATTTATTATTCATTTATTTCCAACATTTTTAATTAAAAAGCTTTTAATTTATTAAATTGATCCAAATATATCTAAAATAAGATATATAGGCAAATAAAATACATATGTATGTAAGGAATTAATTTTTTATGAATAATGAAGTATGTATATATAATCTATACTAAGCTTCTATTTCTAGTACTGGTGTTGATAAATTGTTGATGCAATTAAATAAAAATGGTACAAATCAGATTTGGATTTCCTATGTTTTTGAAACATCAAAGTAATCAGCTTCAAAACCATTTGGTATAAATAAAATATGGAAATATTTTACATAGTTTTCATTAGCTCTTTCTTAAATATTGAAAACATTCATTCAGGCAAAAACATCTGTATGAAATATTTAGTAACTGTAATTGATTGTTTAAATTTATCAATTTGAATTAATGTTGACATTTTTATGTGATTAATATTTTGTTATTGATAAAATGGACAAAACTGTCTGGAAAACATTAAAATAATGCTTACATTAAAATAATAATCTTACATTAAAATAATGCTATTTTTAGTAGTTTCTAAAATATTGCCAATCCCATATTAAAGAGTTTAAAATATATGCATCAGTTGTTTTTATTTTTCACAAACATATTAAGATGATTTTTACAAATTAATTTGTGCATGCTAATTCAGATTTTCTGTTTAAATTTCTTGTGTAGATTATCTTGTTAATATGACTTTTGCAAATAGTTACCTAAAGGTAACTATTTATTAAAATCATATTAAGCCTAAAGGTACATTTGCAATATCTAAAGTTTACCAAAACTAATGCAAATATTAAAATATAAATTCCTAAGATATTCTAGGAAATAAAATATAGTTTTTAAATTATTTTTATTTGTTTTCCTTTCTCATTTATATTGCAATACTTTTTTTTCTATCAATAAAAGCTTTTAAATTAGTTGTCTTGAATTTGAAATAGTTAATTTCAAATTTAAAATGAATTTCATGCTTGTACAGTAAAATAATTTGTATGCCATCTTTTTATGTATCTTCTGTAAAACTGCTGTTAAACCATTCAATTTGATTATTTTTAAATATGCATGATAAAAATATTTTAATACCTAATATTTTAAGTAATTAAAATAATTTTTATAATTTTCCTGCATTGAGAATTTTTGAAAGTGTCAAGCAGTTCTCAAAAGATTATCTGTGCAAAATTTGAAGTTACATGAAATAGAATGGTTTAAAATTTTTTAATTTTTCTATAGGATTCTTATGTGAAATTTATGTGAAAGCACAATTCTGTCAAATTGCTGTTTATGCTTCTGGTAATAATTCAAAGTAGATCCACAGATTCAGAGAAATGATAATCTCAACAGGAAATAATCTCCCCTGTCAGAAAAGTAAGTAAGTAATTATAAAATGACTTATCTAAATGTTGATGGTGTAGTTTGTTTTGCCAACCCATGGAGAAGTTATGTTTGGAGAAAACATATTCTAGAAAAATGAAACAGTATACTTAATACATTTTGCTATATTGAGTAATTGTTTAAAATATTTTATTCATTTCAAATCTATCTTTACTACATGTATGTTCATAAATTATTTTTCCGTTGTCTTAGAATACTGCATATATTCAACTCTCTCAGGATTAGAACTGTTCTTTGCTAATTCTTTTTTCAAATATTATTTAAATAAGTTATCTAAAAATTGTAATTAAATTTTTTTAAAGAATGACAAATTTTTTAAAAATGGAAATTGCAAAATAGTAAATTTTTCATGCAAACTGTCTAACAAGTTATCTTAAGCAAAATTATATTTAGGGCATAAAAGGTTGCAGTTAATTGTTATTAATTTAAAAAAAAGATGTAAGATTTTATATTTTAGGAATTTTAAGGATTTTTGTTTAAATTTCGGAATAGAAAACATTGCAACCAAAGGAAAAATCCACTTCATTAAAATTAACTAGAAATTTTTTTTTTATAATAAGTAAACTTTTTTACTGACTTTGTTAAGCATTTGAATTGAAGGAAATATTTGTTGCAAGCAGAACTTCAAACTTAAGGTATATAAATTTTTAATCTATTTAGAATATAAAAATAATTTAAGCTGATAAGAAAAGTAATTAAATAACTAATATATTTTATCCCATGTTTAAATTTTCTTTTGTTGTATATATTACCAAATAGATATCTCATTATTTTTTATTGTATTTTGGGATTTTTTTTTAACTATATAAGATTATATAAAATTAGTTTTAATTAATTGCATCAGCTTACTTAAACATTTTTTATGATGAGAAATAAATTATGTCAAAATATTAGATTACAAA
>JAPDSC010077495.1:0-15184 GCA_026290005.1 Latrodectus geometricus | reverse complement strand
ATATATATATATATATATATATATATATATATATATATATATATATAACTGTAATGTGGGAAGAGTTATGGAAAAGTGACAAGCTAAGAAATACCAATCACAGTATTGTTATTTGAAAATTTGCATCATCTTATTATATTATTTAATTAAATATTAATATTTATTTAACACATTTAGTTGCATATTTATTGAACTGCTAATATGAATTAGTTATAACAAAACCAACTGCAATTTGCATGATTGGTTTTATCACACAATAACGGCCGTATTCACCAACCAGAGTTAAACGAGGTTTCAGGGTAAAGGGCTAGTTAAGTCATGAAACGTTATTTACCACGACAAAAATAGCGATTAACTCGTCTATATAGATCCCTAGAATAACCCTAGGATTTCGGAGTGTTAGAGCCGAGTCAGTAAACAATGGCGGACTTAAGCGATATGTCTGTTGACATTGATGTGCAAAATTTCTTGCCAATCTGAAGCCGTCTTACATGTCGTGTTCGGTTAACTCCAAAGTTGTTTTACACGGGAATTTCCCCGCTTCGTGAATAAGAATCGGCGAGTCATGCTTGAGTTGAGTTATATCCAAGATAGGCTACACTCAAGTTAACCCTTGTTTGGTGAATGCGTCCGGAAGTGGTTATTCTACTCTAAATAAAAGATTATTCGAATAATAAGGTTATTCTAATCTAAATAAAAGGATTGAAAAAATCATGTTTTCAAAATGGAAACATAATATGATTTTGATTCATTAACAAAAAGAAATTATTTTGTAAATTTAAATTATTTTTGTATTAAATCAAATTTAAATTATATTTAAAAATATGTTACTTTAATAAAATATATTTTATTATTATAATGTTATCTCCCATTGGTTATGAAAAAAATTCTTCATACAAATGTTTTTTGTTATTAAACTTCAATATTTCAATTTTTATTAAAAATAAAAGGAAATTATTTCTACAATGTTAATAAGAAAAATGCAAGAAGAATATTTGGGATAAAAATCAAATGAAAAAACAGAAACAAACAATAATCAATTGTCACAAATAATTTTTTCAGTGTCCACCAATCATTCTGATGTCAAAATTTCTTTGGATGCAATGTTTATTATTTGTCACCGATGTAAATCATCAAAGATATCTTATTTTATATTTCTTTTTAGTTAATCGCTTTAATTATAAATGATACTCAAAAATCAAAACAATTAACTGAAATTTAACAATTAATTAAATCATTACAACAGTACATTTTTGTTAAATAAACGGAAACATCGTGGTGTTAAGAATTTTATTAAATAATTCTAAATCGTGTGAATATATTGATATTTTCTGAAAGAATATTGAAATCTAAATTAGGTAATTTCTAAATAATTTTAACTATTGATTGAGTCTATATCTAAGTTTTTGTATAAAAGCTGATAAAGCAGAAGCTATGATAAATATTATCAAATGTCTTAAGTTCAGACACTCTTTTCCATCATAGCTGAATGAACAGAAAACTCAAATTCTTGTAGCCTTTCAGATGGTAATGAGAAAAAAGCAATATAAATGGTACAATCATTTGAATATTCCGTAGATCCTTTTGATACAGTAGAAGCAATGTAAGTATAATCTCTACTTTTAAATGCATCTATTTTAATGCTATACAGCGTTTTATGTACAAACATGGGCAAATAGAATTACATGTTTCACAGTCTCTTGAGAAATTTCAGAATCAATGAATTAGTTTAAAATTTGAATAACTGTGAACCAGTATTTAAGTAAAAAAGTGAGTTAAATATAGTTTGCTATGTTATTTTTGAGAAAGAGAAAATTCAAGTGCAAAATGTAGCAATGCTTTGTGAAAGGGAAAAGTAAAACATTCTTTAGTTGAAATGACTTTAATATTAGGTTGGGAAAAAAGTTATCCATTATTTTTTGGGTAGACGTCTGAAGTGATCGCTATCTCATGAGGTAACTATCAAACAATTTCAAATTTATGCTCATTGGAAAGGTGACATTTGACACTAAAATATTCTCTTGCGGTTTTTTGTTTGATTAATTCAGTTATAAGTACAAGTTTTTAAAAATAGAAGACAACAAACAGAAAATACCGATACATTTTAGTTTTTCCTTTATAATGGCGAAAATGCTAACCAGGTGGCTAAAATTGTGAAAGGTGTTTATCGTCCTATATATGACTGTAATAACCAGTTACGCACAATTTTGGTTTCGTCGATGCCGTTTGGGTATTTGGATGCTAAAGATGCACCTCGCATGGATACAACATCGTCGAGAATGTCTATAAAATATCAAAAATTGTCAAACTTGACAGCATGTCAGCAGTCGTAGCTTCGCACAAGACCTAAAAATCTACACGTAAACTGTTTTAAACCTTTTTACAAAGCGAATCTGAAAGAAGTTACAAAAAGTTCACGTAAAACTAATGGATTTCTTTTTCCCCAACCTAATATTAAATATTTTAGGACAAAAATGATTCTATCATTGGAAGCATTTTAATGTCATGCGTAGGATCATTTTACTTATTATTTACTTTTTCCATAGATCATGGAGTATTATTGTAAAAAATCTCAAATGTGTGCCTGTATGTTCAGTTTCTATATTAACTATAAATATAATAAGATTATATATTATTAAATTTTGCGAAATAAAATGCATTTTCAAATTACATTTTGATGTAAGCTTTCGTGACAATGCAGAAAAATTCAAGTAAAGATTTTGAATTTGGAAGCTGATTTCATTCAACTAATTTCAAGCAGTAAGGCACATGAATTATTTATACCATTAATCAATACAAATAACCTGCAATAAATGCATAATTTCTAAAAAAATGTTTAAAATACAGATTCTGCATTATAATGATGCATTGTTACATTTAATTGTATTTTAAGTTTCAAATACTCACATAGTTTTCAAATACTCAATTCTTTTAACATATATAACATATACAATTTTATCATTGCAACAGAAAAATTCTTGTATTCATCAAGATAAAATTCTCATATTGGAATTTAAGATAGAGCAATATTGTTCTGAATAAATATGTGATAAATTTATAAAATAATCTTTGAATGTTCTTATTTTTTAAAATGTTTGTTACATATGACGTCATGCTTAGGTTTCATTTTCCTATAAGTGAAAAAAATATAGAATATATTAATATGATTACAAAAATGAAAATCATGATTGCGAAACAGTAATTATAACAATGAAGGAATAAAAACCAGTTCTTTATCAGAATGAGTTAATTTGGACTTCATAGTAAACTTACAACACTCTTTGGAATGAGAAATCCCATGTTCGTTTCGAGTCTTTGCTAAGGAACAATAAACTGATTTTTATTATTATTATTATTATTATATTATTTTATTTTATTTAATTTACTAAATTTTTTTAATTTGGAAATTTACCGGCTTAATAGTCTTGAGACATGTGAAATAACCTTATCGATGATGAATCAATCTAGAAACTTAATGCTGGCTTTTCAGAAAAGTGCATTATATCAGCTTTTAAATTATGTTCTTGAAATTATTAAAATATCCCAATTAAAACTTTTGTCCTATTTTATACCTAAATTAATATTTATATATCATTTTCATCTAATTCATAGTTTAATGATATTTTATAAGTACAATTTTAATTGTGTTTAACTAGTTAACACTTTTTTTATTATTAATAATTCTGTTTAACAAACGGAAATTGTACTTTATGAATAGCTTAAAAATAATTATATGAACTATATATTTTAGTGCTTTAGCAATGTTTCATAAATTTTATGTATTTCATAAATAAATTTGAATTATGTAATACTGAAAGTTTAATTCAACATCTTTTACAAATTATAAAATTTCTAAATAAAGCAATGTTATTTATAATAATTAAATAAAGTACAAAAAGTCAGATATATATTTCATAAAAGCCTTTAAAAGTTAGTTGGGAATAATATTTTATTAATTAAGTATACAAATTCCCAAAATATTAAGGCATTTTATATTATTTCAGTTCTTTTTGCAGTTGCATATTAGTTTAGATGATATTTAATTGTATGATATAACTAATGCTTTTTTTACCGATTCATAATTCTAAGCATATTTAAATACACTGTAATTTTGAGTTACTTGAGCTGGAATTTAACTTTTTACTACACGATAAAGTAAATTTCGTGTCCTATAGCACAAGAATCTATCAGTCTAACACTCTTTCATGAAATCAGAAATGAACCCACACACTTATATATATATATATATATATATATATATATATATATATATATATCGAATAAAGCGCTCGACATCATGAGCACTTTATTCTGTCCTCTGGTAATTTGTTTCTTTAATTTTTCATGCTTATTAGATATTTGAATTATGGTCAATTCTGTTTTAGTGCTAATTTTACAGATAAAATTAGATTTTAGACATTAGACGGAATTTGATGACTCTGTATCGATTATGTTTAGTGTTCAGTAACTTTAGAAATTTTGTTAATAGAAAAAAACGTGTGAAAATATGCTTTTCTTCGTTCGAAACATTTAGTTTCATATTTATTAAACACGATGTTCTTAATAAACTATGTATTGAAATAGTACGCATAATTTCCGTCTATTTTACAATAATAACTAATGCAAATAAAATTAAAATAGAATAATTCTCTAATGGTCCTAAAATGATATCCTATTTACAGTTGGAAATCCTTTTAATGTCATACCACCAGAGTTCATAACATCTGAATCCCATCAAATTATTTTCAATGAAATATTGAACTATTTGGGGTAACATGTGTTAATATCATTTAGACAGAACATTAAAATGAAGGATTTATTTTTCTATAGTTTCGAACTTATTACGAATTACTATCTAATTTATGATTTATTCTATCAAATCAGAGTTTCTATAATTCCTTAGCTAGTATATCATTTAGCCAACAGTTTAATAGCTGAAATAATTTATGAATTTAAAATTACAAATCATCTTTACTAAACTTTCATTATACTATTTAATAAATCAAAATCGAGCAACTAACTCAATTTTCAAATTAATTATTAAATGTCTCAGAAAATAGAAGAACATAAAGTAAATCTTTATTATGAAGTCATATCATCATAGTGAAAATGATATAAATTTGTTTTGAAAATATTTTTACTGTACATACTTTGAAAGATCAATATATTGAGTGGAACATTTTGCATTTTAAAATCGATGTAAGTTTTATGGCTCTTTATAAGCTATTGAAACATTTCATTTTTTAAACATGTTGTCGATCCTTTTAGATAAAGCATAAATATTTACATACCACTATTGGCTTATGTTTTAAGACAATCCAGTCTTTTTACAATATTTACATTTCTGTGAAACACTTAAAGATATCTTATAACTTTACTTCTTCAAAAGCATATAGCTTTTGAGAATGTGGAAATATAGTAGTTTCTGTTAATAAATGTTTCAAATTTGTTTCCTGAAATCGTTAAAATGTCTATATTTCATTCAATAAAAATTTAATTTATTGGCAACATTTCTTTTGATATAAAAACTTCTTGAAAAAAATTTATAAACTTAAATTCCTAGTCCCAATTTATTAATAATATATTTTTATTGAAGCTCTTGGAAACGTCAAAAGTAAATTTTAAAAAGTAAAACTTAAAAGTAAAAATAAATTATTTATTATAAGTTATAAAAGTATTTTGAGGAGCAAGTATTTAATATTCAAAGTATTATTTGTTATTTCTGAAATTTTATAAAGTAACGGAAATCACGAAAACTATTTATTATTGAATTTTTATTCATGTTAATTGTATTTTAGTATAGAGTTGATAAATTTTCTAAAATTATTTTCATATTTCGACTTTCTTAGTAAAACATCGTAACATTTATACCTTCAGAGAATAATAGTTTTATTTTTTAAAGTTTGAGAGTATAATTTTTACTTGTTTTAAAGATTAGTAAACTAAATTATTTGTACTCTATAAAATGTATATATTTTCATAAAATAAATTTATTAATATCCAGAAAAGTAAATTGTATATCCTTATTATGTGTGTCTGCATTTTTTTTATTTTTTTATTTATTTATTATTTTTTTTTAAAGTTAGAATTTAGAACAGCTGCAGGGAAGGAAATTATAATTTCATATCAAATTATCCATTTCTGTTAAATTTAAAACATAAGCAATGTTTTGTTCCAAAATATTGATTATAGCGTTTGTGATTAATTTAATTAAAGCTGATTTAAACTTAAAGGTTGCTTATATAGTGGTGCACACTCCCTATTTATAACATTTCTAAAACTCATTTCCCATCGAAAACGATGACATCTGATTCATTTCCATTTTTTAAATTTGACATTTATACATAACAGTAGGGATAGGGAAAAAATATGTAGAACAGCTAACCTCACTTTTTTCTATATTCGTCATATTTCTAATTCTTTATAATAAAAATAATTAAATACTTTTCTCGATTTTTTAAGAACTGTTTCTGCACATTGATGTGAGAATGTGCTTTCAGATTTGCCAATGTGCTGCTAATTGCATTGGAAAGCGAATGAAAGGAGTGTTGTCTTCAATTTTTAACAATTTCGTAGTAGCAAATAATTTTGAAGTGTTTTATACCTCATTCCATTTGTTTTTCGCTGATTTATATGGGAGAATTCTTTTACATGAACAATATTTAGAAAAAATATAATAAAGTAGTAAATACAGTTATTTTTTCAAAATCGCAATTTATCCCGAGAGCTGGTAGCCAGAATTTCCAAATGAAAATCAGGGATCACGAAAAATAGCGAGCTCCGCACATTAGTATTAAAATGCCTATTTATTTATTATTTTTTTTAATGCACAAATCCAGAAAATTAGCATGTAAAACATGTTGCACTATTAAATTACATGATGCTCAATAGTAATCTTTTAAATTTGTTTGGAAATGAAAATTTTAACGGTGTTTTATTTGTTTTGAAATAGACCAGAATTTATTGAAAAATTGCCATCGTGATAATTTAGCAGTGACAAAAATATTTTTTTCATCAGAATGCTGAGAATAACTTACTGTCTTTGAGCAATCAAAATAAATATATTTGATTGCCATACTGATAGTCAGCAATTTTGATTATGCATAGACTGGACATCGTCAGAGAATAATTCAGAAATACGTTTTTAGCATATTTACTTCCTTTATGTGTAACTACACAATATACTGATTATAATATTTATTCCTAAGAGTAACAGATTAAAAATCAAAATTTTAGGAAAAAATCTAAAAAATTTCACTTATTAAATGAAAATTACTCATTGTAATCAATGATTTAAAATAATATGATGTTCACACATAGCTTCAATACATCTTCAAAGGTATTGAGTACTTAATAAGTAATAGTTAAACTCAGATGAATAAAATTCAAATTATTTACAAGTAAATAAGTCGAATTTTTTTTTTTTAATGCTTGAAAGAAATATCATTTAAGCAATTTCTTTTATGATTTGTGAATGCTTTAAGCCTATTGTATTCAGTCAAGTAACAAAGAATACTTGGATCTAACCAATAATGTGATTCCAACATGAACTTGCTTGGAAAATCGTATGTTCATCCTGCAAAAGTAAAGAGTCCCGGATGTATTTTCACGCGTGCTACTATTTTATCATCTGTTATAGTAGATTAGAATGATATCTTTTCAGTCCAAAAACTTATGCAGCATCTCACTGAATTAAAATAACATTATCATGATACGGATGTATACGCTATACAATTAACAAGTCTAAGAGAGTAATCCGTGAAATTCCAGATTTCTTGTTAACGAAGTCTTAAAAGAATTGATTTAAGAAATGCGCTCATTATGCTTATTCTTGCTTATGACTACAAAAGTAATTTTGTGAACAAAGCAACATATGAACAAAATTTATTTATTTCTGCTTATAAATTATATTTTTGTATATAGATAATGTGAATTTAAACTATGTACACGTTTAATTTAAATGTTTGCTTATGTTAGTTATTTTTTAATAAAAAAAAATCAAGAAATAAAGGTATACACATGTTAATAGAATTTTTATAAACAATTAAAATTCCAGTTCAGATAATTCAATTTAATTATTATTAATCAGCTGAAATTATTTTATGAGAGTGATAAAATTCAATGTTTAATAAAATAACAAAAAGTAAAAGCTTATGTAATTTCTATTACTCTATTATTCATTGTTTTCTATTACTTTACTGCTTATAAAAATTATAATTGAATTACGTATTATCCCTGTTATTTTAAATTTTACTTTTATTATTCTTTTATTTTTTAAATGCCTGTTACATTAGCTGTTAGGCCAGTAAACTCCTTGCTTGCCAATAGCGCTGAAATCTACAAGAAAAAATTGTCAGTGCTTCAAACTCATCCAAACTTTCCGCGGGCTTGTCCATTATTACACAAAACACACAACTACAAATCAACTAGTCCAATGTCAAATAAATGATTCTATAGACCAGGGGTGGCCAAGACGTCGACCGCGGTCGACTGGTAGTTTACGAAGACATTTTAGGTAGTCCACACGACCATCCCGATAATGACCTCGGATATTAACAATTTAATTTATGACTTATAACATAGAATCAATGAATTATTTAAAATAAAAATTTACTACAGTCTACGCTTTAAAACCCAAAACAAACTGTGCAAAGATATACGATTTAAAGATTTATGATTAAAGGCTTACGATTTAAAACCTAAAATGGACATGATGAGCGCGATTAAAACATTCAAAAAACTATTGAAAGATATACATCTCAATTAAGAAAACATGAATCGAGAAACTTCAAAAACATGGAGGAAGAGTGCATCTATAATCCAAACCAAGACTTCGAAGATTTCGCTTAATGATTACTTGTTTTGTTTGAAGAATTTGAAAGAAGATTCGCTGACTTAATTAGGTTGAAAGAAATACTCAATTTTAGGATATTTCCATTTAATGAAAATATCAACATTAATGGAGTATCTGAAAAAATAGGACATTTAAAAGATTTCACATCAGTCACGGTCGAGGAAGAAATTATTAAATTAAGATGCGATATATTTCTTAAATTCAGAGTATATTTATCGATACTGATTTTTGGAAATTAATTTCTGAGGAAACGTTTACAAATATTTACAAATTGATTTTGTATTTGAAATCATGCTTTGGATCGACGTATGTTTTCGAATCTGCTTTTTCAACCATGAACAAAAAACAAACATTGGTCGCATTTAACAGATGAATATTTAATTTCGTGTTTATGCATTGCAATAATCTCGTACCAGCCACAATATGATAAACTTGTAGCAGATATACAGTGCCAAATTTCAACTAAATAAAGTGAATAGTATGGTCAGTTTTTGATATATGAATACTTTGATTATTTCCGTCAGTAAATTTTTATTTGTAAATATTAATATTAAGTTTTTTTTAGAAAAGTTACATACTTTACCATATTTTCTTGTGACCGAAAATAAATATGTACGTTAATTTAGTTCTGCCATTGGTAGACCGCCTACGATTTTTTAAATGTGGAGTAGACCCCGGGTCCCAAAAGTTTGGCCAACCCTGCTATAGACAGCCAGGTCACGTCAACAGTTTAATAGATGCAACCGCATCTGTTCGTGGGTTCTCAGGAACAAAAACTGTAAAGATCTATTGATATGTTAGTGATGCCAGAATCTTAATAGAATGGAGGCTTGGACTCGTTTTTGGCTTTTGAAGAATCGTAGTCCCCTTTTTCGCAAACATGTCAGCCATCTCATTCCCATAAATACAGCAGTGAGAAGGTATCCATTGAAAAGATATCTTGTAGAAAAGTTCTTTTATGACTTCCTGACATTGTTGAGCGAGTATGTTCTTACTCTTGGTAAGAGTAGATGGCCAGCATTGTCGATTTTACTATTTCTATATTTCCCCATTATAACATTGTAATGTTATTCAGAGATATTTCAACTCTACTATAGATACGTTGATATATTTCATCAAACGTCATACGTTCTCACACTTATCTAATTTTTAATTTAAATTATTTAACGCTATTAATTTGTTTCACTTTATGATTTTCACAGGATTTTTTTAGCAAGTTGTGTTTGAAATTCTACCCATAGATTAGAAATTTTTTTAAAATAACATTTAGCTTACTGCAAAAAAACAAAAATATTCTATTTATAATATTTGTTTTGTATGATTGTAAACTAAAATAGGCTGTTACTAATATAACATGAATTATTTGTAATAAGAAAAAACCCTCTTTGCTTAATAAAAGTATTTAAAATAATAGTTATTTAATTACTCCTTCTATTCTAAAAAATAAAAAATACAATTCTTAAAAAGTTAACTTGAAATTAAATGTTTTACATACTAAGAATATGAGACCAACAATTTTTTGAAGAATTTGTAATAGGAGTTTCCAATAAGAGCTTATGCGGACAATCTAGGGATCAGCTAAAATTAAAAAAGGGTCTGCATTATTACAGAGATCAATTGGTGCTGAATTTATAGAATAGTACAAAAATAGAGCAACATTATATGAAATAAATATAACAATAATTATCTAATAAACTACATTTCCTGATTTTTGCTTATATTCTTAGTTGAACTGTTATATTTCACCCTTTTATATATAATTATTTTATAAATATAACATATGTTTCAAATGCCAGAGAAAAATAACAGGGGATATGTAACAAATTAATCTTTTAGAAAGAAACTGCGGAAAGAACCTTGCGAATCACTTACCCGTATCTGCACAATTTACTGTAGTCTTGAACGAACATACATACGAATTGCTCTATTATGTTTAGGGCCTCAAATGACCTTTTGCACTCATGCACATAAAAAAGACCAGATCTAGCTCATATCAAACCTAACGAATGATTTTATACAGTAAAGATATTAAAAGAACAAACTTATTATTAACAATTGACTTGTTTTATCGACATAAATGTATTATTATAAAATGTATTTTTTAATTCTTTTAATTGTGTTTTTTAAAACTTAATGTATTCAAAACGCTTTTACTGAATAATTGTTAACAATTTAATATTAGAAAGAATAAGCGAAATAATATACCAAATCATTTTAATAACAAATGTACTGCAATTGATCGTTTTGAAATTGGAAACAAATTTGCATACAATTGGAAGCGTATGTCAAAATATTTTGCTGCTAAAGTATACCTTATGCTGATAGAGGTAAAAAAAATTGTTTGATTTAATTATTTTTTATCGACATTAAACTACACGAATACATTATTTCAATTTTTACATAAGCTATGTTCGATGATGATTGCAAAATATATGACATTTATATGATTAAATAGACTAAACAATGGTGCTCAAAAATATTGCTACATTTGAAAAGTAAAGAAAAAAAATCAGTTTTTTGTGATCTATGTTTCTAGAAAATTATTGATTTATAGCTAAATCTATATCAAGTTTTTTTAAAGAACATTTTTGATAGAAATGGTTGAGAAATTTGGGAATTTTTCTTGATCTGTATCATAAATGTCGCGTAGTATATATATATTTTAACTTGAAAGTAATTTTATTGATAATATAATGATTAAATCAATATAAAAGTGAAGTAATAAGTGACTAAATTAAAAATAAAAATATAGTTTTTTGTTTCAACAATTAACGCTACATTTTTTTTTATATTTTGAGAAAAATCAATATGCAATACCTAATTTTGTTCAGGATATTTATTAAAATCAGAAGTATTGTACAAAAATATAAAAATTTCTGGATGAGACTATAGGAGTCCAATCTTTTCATTTAAGAACACCTAAAATTTAAAAAAATGAATGTTTATTTTTTTAGTGTTAGGTGTAAAGTTCATTTTTTCATTTTATAAAGGCAATCTTTACTTTCGTTAAAAAAACTACTTTTTGATGTATGAGTTTTAATTCTTCTTCATATTATGTTGTTGTTACTTTAACACTTAGTGAAGCCAAGCCCTCTTGTCTGGCACTCGGCGAATGAAACCAGAAAGAGAATCTTTAGCTTTTGAGCAGAGCATAAATTGAACAGAATATTAATTTTATAGTATTTCTATTTTAATCACAAAAAAATTCAATTATTGAGAAATATATTTCAAAGTATAATAGTATATACCTATGTCTAAATGGTAACGAAAAAAAGAAATAATGGTTAAATTACACAGCGTCTTAAGTACTTATAAAATAATTTAATCATCCGAAGCGCTAAATACTACGAGATTTACCTATATATATTTTTCACATTTTTCAAAAATAAAATTTTTCTTTTAATTGTTTTATCAAACTATTCAAAGACGAATAGCTAAAGTATATGTCAGAGAAACTTCAGAATACTTAACTTTTAATTGCTGATTTAATCTAAAACTAAAAAACACATTTAAAATAAAACATTTCATGGAACTAAAAAGGAAGTGCTTGTTTTTGAAAAAAGAAATTTTTTCGAAACTCTAAGCAAGAATGATTGATTAATTTAAATTCAACTGGAATTCTGTTTTATGCTTACTTTTAAAGATCTCAATTTACAAGGCTGGTTTATAGTCAGTCTATTTTCATGGACTGAATTATTATTATTTTTTTTTTTGTGTTGATTTTTTTTTTCTTAAATAATTTATTATTTAGAATAACTTATTTAAAATACATTTATCAGAAATTTCTTACATTTATTCGAATTAATTTTTGTAAGCACTACAGTAGATCATTGGGATGGAACACTTATCTAAATTATCAGACTTAGCTTAAATCATCCATTTCTGGCATGAATGCTGGCGTTTTCTATGGTAAGAATTTCTTTACAGTTTAATAGACACTTTTGTTATTTAAAACTTAACTGTCTCGCATGTTGTCTAAGATTTCATAATAACCAAACTCTAAATAAGTGTGTATTTCAGTATTTAATGTCAAATAATTGTTGTGACTCACACTAGGTTGATGGTAAAATTAGTTTAATATAACGGAACACAATGCTGCTCGTTTATTAATAAATTATGGTTCATTATTTCCGCTAATGTGGTGTGCATAGCAAAAAATTAGTCATAAGCCATTTCCTTTTCTAAGTGATCTGTTATTAATGTTATTGCCATTTGTAATTTAAAATCTACTGGAGGTAGTTTCTAACAGTGATGTTTGTGCAACT
This sequence comes from Latrodectus geometricus, assembly GCA_026290005.1. Taxonomy (NCBI): domain Eukaryota; kingdom Metazoa; phylum Arthropoda; class Arachnida; order Araneae; family Theridiidae; genus Latrodectus; species Latrodectus geometricus. The sequence continues at coordinate 2,065 of JAPDSC010077495.1, read as the reverse complement.
CTTGTAAAGATGCATGTAATACAAAACAATATAATTTAGTTATAAAATTGTAAATAAGAAAGAAATATAGAGTATAAATTTATATTGAGAAGTGTAATGTGATACTCTTCCTTGTAATAAAAACTGGCTTCCCTAAATCAACATAATGGCTTTGCCTCCTTTCAAATTTAGGAGTATATACCAAACATTTTAATGAAGTTAAGGTTACTTATTTGACACATTTAAGTTCCAAATGAATACCCTTAACTAATTGATTATTTTATATTTTTCCATAAAACTCCTTCTTTCCTACTCCTTCATTTCATTACAAAGTCTAAAAGTATTGAATATACGGTTAATACCTGTATAGAATACAGTGAGATTTCTAGATCAATATCAGTCACTTTCCAGTTGATTTCAATTTATTGTAGTATCCCAAAGAACGATGCTGATATCTTGGTTAAGAAGAAAGCAAGGATCCTCCAGAGACCCTTAAAGTTCATTGAATTGACCCTTAAGTTTCATTGAATAAAATTTCTGTCCAAAAGATGTACATTTAGGACTAAACAAAAAGCGCTGCTTGATTCTTTCAGCAAATCATAAAGATTTTCTTCGTGTAAGGGATTGGACTCTTGGCTCAGCAAAACCTCTCCTAACGAATAACTTCCAAAAACAGTCATTTGCATGAACAAAACTTTATTAGATAAGTATTTTGCAAAGCGAGAAAACATTTTGACATCATATGGAAACATTTGGTGAAAGAGCCTCTTTTTAGTGATTGTTCAATTACATTTTTATTATTCCTTGTGAAAGTTATATTTAAAGAAATTTTTGCTTTCATACAAATTTTAGTATCTGACAAAATGAATGAGAACAAATTTTGAGAGCGGGATTGACTTGGCATGTTTATGAAATTCATCTATATCACAGATCACCAAACTATCAATTGTGAATTACTAGTAACTATCGTCGGCATTTTCGATAGATCTTGTTAACTTTTCAATTGGTTAAATTCGATTTCTTAATATGTTGAAAGTATTTCAGCAATATATATTCAACAGAAAATAATACGTTGAAATTTATTTCACGTTTAAGATGAGAATTTCACAAAAGGTTCAAAGAATTCCGAAAAAGCTAATTGTTATCAGTTGGTTAGATAACCTTTTTATGAAAATTGATGTTGAAAATTTCTTTAGGTGCGTAATAGAGAATTTTAATTTAAAAATTTAAGTTTTAGATAATAAATTCAAGATTTTTTACAGTTTTCTTTTTGTTGATTGATCACAAAAGAATTTAAAAGCAGAATAGTAGCGTTAAGTAGCATAAGTTTGGCGACTTCTGGTCTAAATCAACAATACATTACTTTCAGAAACAAAGATGAAGATTAAGGAGAAAAATAATTCAAAGGAAAAGAAACATTTTAATTCAATGGGTACACATATTCTCGATAACGTTGGAAGATTATTTCTCAAATAGATCAACGAGAAAAAAAATTTAAACGTAATTAGTATCGAAAAATTGATTTCCTTAGCAAGAAAAATTTTATTTTAAGGGAAGACGAAATTAGTTTTATTGTAGTTCGTATTAAAAAAATGTGATCATTATCAACGGTAAAAAAAGGATTGAATAGAAATTGCAGGTGATCCTACAACTTGGAAAGAACAACTACCATTCAGACAAAATGAGAAGTAACAAATTTAAATATAAAGGAGCTAGAGAACTTTACGGAATATTCAAAACACTTAGTGGATTCTAAATTTATCTGCCATCGTGATTTTTAATAATAGTAAAACAGATTTCTATTGAAAAACTATACCGAAATAAAATAATGTCACCTCAGAAAGATTAATAACTTCTGTCCCCCAAGACTTTTCTTTGAAAGAGGCATTCTGCAGGTAGTTTACACAAATGCAAGTCACTATTTGAAAATTTAACTGTTGCTGATTTGCCATTCATATTATCCAATGAGACTTCATGAAATAAAAAATGAATCGGAACAGGCTGAATGTACTATGGATATCCAATATGAAAACTTGTCTGACGCAATTTCTTTTTAAAGATTGACCCAATTAACCACTTGCGCTGG
>JAPDSC010077494.1:0-13496 GCA_026290005.1 Latrodectus geometricus | reverse complement strand
GACAGATAATTTTAGTAATTTAATAGTAAAAACATTTTAACACAGCTAACAAATTTTATAACTTTCAATAAAAAGAATATTGCATTTTCGAGAAAAACATTTAACAATTTAAGAGAGTGTTTGATTAAATTTTTAAAATTTGAATTAAAAAATTGCCACACATCTAAATAATAAAAAATAAAATTAACTCATTACACCACATCGCGAGATGCATACCTTCTCATTATAAAGATTATTCCAAAGTATACAAATTGTTCAATAAATTATACTACTCCTTCTTGACCAAAATTTAACAAATAATTGAAACAATTTAATAAGAATATATTTTAGTAACATTAAGAAGTAATATAAACATTACTCACATTTTATAAATTCTCATTTTTATCTTAAGGATTAAAAAACGTCATGAAGTTTTCACGTATAGAAAATTTTTAGATCATATATAATAAACCTTATTTATTATAAATTTCATGGGTATAAACTTCTTTGGAGAAACCGAAGTGATCCGGCAGTTTTCGCACAGCATCATGGGCATTAAAAGTTACATATACACAAAAAATATAAAAAATTGTGAAAAACTAAGATATGTAAAAAGAACTATTTCCTGACAAAGCGAATGCTTTCTCAAATCTTCCAGTTCCAAAATCAATGGGAAAGTCTTAGAAATGATCCTATGTTTAAAAGGTCTAAAATATCAAAAGGTTATTAAGAAAACAAGAGTTGGTAAATTTTTTTCGAGAACAAGATACAAGTTTTTTTCGCATTACATTACAAATTATAAATTACGCATTACATTACAAATTTCTAAAAGAGATTAATTAGTCATACAAAGTTTTGAAATTACAATGGTGATAAATAATTTCTATTTTAAGATGAATTATATATTTTAAGTTATTTGGGGAGGAATTTGGTAAAAGAGGGAAAATTGTTAAAATAACTCAAATAACTCAGTGGATTTGTAATCCACTGAATTATTTTTATTGAAACATATATATTTAACCAAAATTAAATATTTGAAAATAAATATTTTCAAATAAATTTATGATTGAATTTATGAATTTATTTGAAAATAAATATTTTCCAATAAATTTATTCACTATTAATAAATATCTATAATTTCAGAAATTTCCATCAATACTCGATGACTCTTTTACAAAGGCATAAAATTTATAATATCTGAAAAAGCAATTTTTTTTTATGTCATGAAACAATATCATCGAATAAATTCTAATCAGAAACTTCGATTGGGAAGGGAGAGAGGAAAACATAGAAATACAGTTAATCGAATTCTAATGGAATTCCATAGGAAAATTGAAACCTACCCTTCAAAGAAACGCATTGGAAACAGTTTAAAATGACCTCGCGATAGCGAGACTTAATTAAAAAGAATGCTTAAATTCGAAATATTGAATCATGGGAATAGCATTGGAGATCTTTTATTTTATTAACCGCACTAAGCAACATAATACTTAAAAAGAAAAGAGTATTTTATCGAATAGAATTGTACACAGTGCTTATATATACATACAGTGTTTTTTAAAATTTCTAATATTAGAAATGTAAAAATTGTTTATTAAGAAAACTAACTGTAAGATTCGATGTAGAATTTTCAATTAGATTGACTTGGTTCATTCTTTGATGAATCACAAATTCAAATATTTTATTAAAAATGGTAATGGATTTACTCGTAAAATGCAATTTAACGTTTAAGTTTCTAACATCGATAAATTTGATTATTTTTAATACATCAACATAATACAATGAAATATATTTTTTACAGCGATCATTTGGATTTTTAAATAAAAATAGCAGCATTATTTGAAAATAAAGATTGTTAAGCAGAATGAAAGCAAACATCCATTATTTTCCACAAAATCTCGTATAGTTTTAACAATAATTTAAAAAAACATGAAACTATAAAAACATGAGTATAACCATGTTTTAACAATAGTTTAAAAAACATGAAATACTATATTGAAAAAAACAGTATTTTGAAAAAATTTGACCAAGCAGTAACTTACCAATAAACAAAATTTTTAGGAACGATTTGATTACAACATAAATTAAAAATCAGCAGCAATATCATTAGTTATACCTTTTTGTCTAATCTTAATATAAAAAATATTAAAATTTAACGCTGATTTTTTGAAAAGCTGCTACCTAAGAGAGGGTAATTTATAAGTGCTACATAACATTTCATGTATGTACCTTATTTAATTGAAATGCAAATAAATGTTCAAGAACTTTCGCATTGAAATTTCAACAATTCCTTTTACCTTTTTAAAAATTGTGTATATAATAATAAATAAGATATAAAAACCAAATATATATATATTTTCAAGAATATTGAAAATAGCACACGTAGAAGAAAAAAAGTTATAAGCACAAAACTTTGCAAATAAGTACAACGAGATCCGATATGCAAGTGATACAAATTTGGCATGGCAACAATGCGCAAAATCCACACACCCGGCAATGGAGTGGGCAGGAAGTGGACCTTATATAAACCGGCGCAGAACGGAAGATTCAGAAACGTGAAGATCACATGCCAACGATAAGAATACTCTAGTAAACGATGAATGTCAAGGAGACATTAGCAACAATTAAATTAGTTTGAGAGAGGCTTCATCATCGGCTTGAAAATCACAGGCTGGTTGAAGCGCAGTGTTGTTCGCCAATTCGATCGTTCGGAATGTGCCCTCAAACATTTAAATGGACACAAGATGGTACCCACGAGTTGCGTATCGAGTCTGAAGCGACCAGAAAGATGACAAAGCGAGAAGATCGAAAGATCGTGCAGCTAGTGCTAGTGAATCCCATAGAGACTCGTTCCACGATACACATAAATGTTGGATTAGAAATTATTAGTTGTTCTACAAACCATTTCCAGACGTGAATCTGCTATCCAAGATCCTGTTTCGTGTATTGCCTATAACATTCGTGACTCTATCTACAGTGATGCCAAGCCCGAGCGGCGTGGAATGCCTCAAATTGGCAAAACGAAATGAATCCCAGTTCGTTTTGAGGACAGATGATAACCAAGTACGTGAGTGGAGTCACGTCACCCTTGTGAACGGTACACTTACACCCACACTTTACCCGACACATTATCCCCACAGCATGCGTAACGGTTGGGGGGACCATAGCCTATGATACCTGCTGTACTGTACTTGTGGAATCTTAACGAGCCAGCGTTATTTTGATGACATTCTTCGACCCAATGTGGGACCTTTCTTAATGGCCTTCCATGAATAATTTTTTTCCTAGATAATGCTTGTCGTAATGCAAGAGACTTCCTACGTCATGTATTGACTCTTCCATGGCCAACTCGTTTCTGGGCCTTTTTCCCAATAAAGCATGTTTGGGATCAGCTGAACGTGATGTCATTTCACTCTGCACGAGATTTGTGGGACATTTGTCTCAGGATTACATCAAGTGTCTAATCAACTCGATGCCGGAACTTGTGGCGGCATTCATTGTAGAAAGAGGTGATCCGGCCTGCTATTTGTTTCACTGCATTTGTCAAATTGTCTTGATTTTGGGATCAAGTTAATCTCGTCTGTATTTTTATGTGTATTAAAAATTCTATTTCAATCCAATATTAGTCTTGGTGTCAAGAGAAACTGTAGGACGGTGACATTTTACAAATGAACATTTTGGGTTTAACAATTTTTTAGTAGTAGGAAATCATTTGGTAGTAAATTTTAGTTAAACTTATATTGTCTTCCGTTCAATAAATTCTAATTTAATTGTAAAAGCTTTTAAAAAAGAATTCTTGACTTTTTTTATTTATTTATTTTTATTTTTTTTTTTTTTTTTGTGCATAGTCCGAGAAGTTACAATAAGATTAAAATCTGAATTTATCCTACAAGTGGTAGATTTACCTCAATTTTCTCATAATTCTTCATTTTATAACTGTCAAAATTTTTAATTTCCATTTTCTTTCCCATTGGTGCATATTTTTTCCATTCAACAACTTACGTCTTAGCAATGAGGATTGATATTTCTAAAATACCAAATTTTTTAATTAATATTCACTAAAAAAAAAAAATACAATGTTTTCTATAATTAATTTAAAAAAAAATATTTTCACATAATAACAGTGAAATACATGTGACTGTTATTTAACTTCATTTTTGAAGCCAAATCTTTTTAGTTGCAATTCATGCTGATTGTTGTCACGTGTAAGTAATTAAAACTGTTTGCTTTCACTTTGATAAAATAATGAAATCAAAGAAATCCCATTTAAATTAGAATTGTAACTTTACATTCATTGAATATATTTACTTAACATTTTCTTAAAAATTTTTAAATTTTGAGCTAGCATTGAAAATATTTGTGACAATTTTTCATCGTTAAGAGAATTTATTTTAACAAATTTAAATAATTTCTTCCATTTTAATAATTTTATAGTTACAGAGAAAAACTACTAAAAAATGTTTATTTAAAAATACGAAGGATTTCTTCGTATTTTTATTTTTCGTCGTATTCTTCAGGCTATGGATTCAGTAATAATAAAATATATTAAAAAATGTTTACATTTCTAACTCATAAGGAAATATCAGATATTTTACAAGAATTTAATTCTTTTTCAAGATATCGACAGTTAAAAAAAAAAAAAAAAAAAAAAAAAAAAAAACCCACACACACACACACACACCACTTTCCACAAAATTGAAATTTCCAAGCAAGTTTAAATCTGATATCCTGGTGGTGATATAGTGCTCTTCTGCGCTATAAGCCAAGGGAGCAAAACTATCCACTGCTCAAGAATGGTAGATGGATAACTGAAATTGTATTTTACAGAAGGATGCTCAAGAATTTTATGGGCTTCCTTCCTTATGGCACGTGAATGCGGCTCATTAACTTTGAAATGTTCTTTTTTTTTAAGGCAATTACGCTTTGTACATTAAAATGTTTCTTAGAGCAGCTTTAAGCCATTAGACAGTCTACTTCCCACAAAAAAAGTATTTCGATATTTGAAGGCGGCTTCACTGAACACTTAATTTCGTCGCCAAACCTAAGCGATAACAGTCACAGCACAGTAACCCAGCTAATGGAAGTCATTGTGCAGAGTGACGAATTATATGCGGAACCATTTAACGAGAAAAGTTACCACGTGATTTTATATATATATATATACAAGCAATACGCAATTCATCAATTTGACGCATTGTGCATTTGAAATTAAGTTGATTACGTGTGCTATATAAATGGAGAGTTATAATATATTTAAAGCTATAGATCTATTAAAATTACGGACATTTTTATACATTTCTAAGATTTCTCAAAAAATGTCTCTTTAGTGGTGACAAGTTGTAAACATAAACAACGCAATCGGAATTCTTCTGATCTTCCTACAGATATCATTCTTGGATTGGGGTTTGCCCAGCGTGGACGCCTAGATCTTGACATATCTATTCTCTCTTTTGGAAGCTGTTCGTCACTTCAGCTCGGTATGAGCGAAGACTCTTCTCCGCCTCCCGAAGGCGGTGAAATTCAAACACAGGCAGCTGTAGTCTGTTCTGGCGGTTTGTCCTTTTCAGGATTGCCTTTGCCAGCAGACAAGGCTGCGGAATCCTGCACTTTCGATTCCAACACGGATAGGATTTATGAAAGCAATCACAATTCACTAGGACTGGCTTATTCTAGATATATGGAACTTATGCAACAGATTGCAAACTTGGAGACCTCTCCCAATCCCGACTTTGCCCAAACAAATAAACTATACAGGGAAGCTATGCAAATTGTTGCAGGCATTGCCTTTAAAAATCTCGACAGAAATCAAAATTCTCCTAAAACTGACTTGATTATCCCGGAAAATACTTATATGGATAAAGATTCAGATTCTGCTGATAATAGTTCAGTCTCAGAAGTCACGCCTTCCCAATCGAACGCTATTGGCTGTCAAAAAATCAGTAAAAGAAAACGAAAACACACACTTAAGAAAAATAAAAGCTTCAAGAAAAACGTTGCTCAAAAACAGTTAAATAAACTTAACGAAGAAAATGTTGAAATTACAAAAGAAAACTTAGATAATAATGAAATAACCATATTAGATGTTGAAAATATTCCCACAAATAATACAGAAAATGAAAATATTCCCGATAACAATAAATTTCAATTTGATAAAAAAGCCACAAAAATTCCTCCTATAATTGTGAAAGATCCGGCAATATCCTGGAAAAATCTGAAAAAATTACTGGATTCCATTATACCAGACCAATTCACAGCCAAAATTAATGGTCAAGACACTTATACAATTAAAGTAAACACTCCAGAAGCGCACAGAAAAGCTACTAAATTGTTCGAAGAAAATAATTTAAAATTCCACTCATACATTCTACCTGATGACAAGGACATCAAAGTAGTCATCAGAAGTCTACCTATTGATACTGACCTAATTGAAATACAACAAGAATTAGCCAAAATTGGCTTTCTTGCTACTAGAATAGTGCAACTCACATCATACAGAAATGGTGAAAGAACAAAAATTCCTTTATTCTTGGTAACCTTACCAAAAACTGAAAGATCGAAAGAAATATATCATATTCAATTCCTGATGTCGTTAAGAATTTCTGTTGAACATTATAAAGGCAGACGTGGTCCGCCACAATGTCATCGTTGTCAAAGCTTTTTTCATGCACAAAGTTCCTGTCGGCATGAACCAAAGTTTGTGAAATGTGCAGGAAATCATCTCACATCAGACTGTACTAAAACTAAGGATGAAACCCCAAAATGCGCAAATTGTGATGGCCCTCACACTGCGAACTTCTCTGGATGCCCTAAACATCCACTAACAGAAGAAAACATCAAGAAAAAAGAAACTACTTTCCAAGACCGAATAATTGTGAATAAAAATATCACAAATAAATCTTTTGCTGACGTACTTAAAAATAATTCAGACTTACAAGAAGCTAAAACTGTATTAGAAGAACTCAAAGATATAATAAATTGGATAAAAACATCAGGTCTCATTGAAACAATTTCATCATTTAGAACTGGCCTTATAGCCACATCAGTCACCACACCTAAATCCAATAATGAACTTTAAAAATAATTCGTTTACACCAATTTCTCTCTGCACTTGGAATGCAAATGGCGTCATACATAAATATCTTGAACTCAATGACTTCCTAACCGAACAAAACATTGACATTTGCCTGATTACGGAAACACACTTAACAGGAAATAAAAGCTTCAATCTACCAAACTACAAAATCTTTAGAAAAGATAGAACTCAAGGCCTTGGCGGTGGGGTTGCAATTCTTACTAAAAAATCTATCTCAGCTAGTCTGCATTCCGATTTCTCAGAACAAAGTACTGAAGCCATTGCCATTATTGTCAGCCTAAACAATATTGAACTCAAAATTGTTTCAATCTATAACTCACCGACTAAGGTTCTTCCAGTTAAACTATTTCAAGATATTCTGCAAGACAATTACCCAACAATTATTGCAGGGGATTTAAATTCTAAACATACTGCCTGGGGTTGCAGATATAATAATTCTAATGGACAAATTCTCAACAACTTATTGCACTCTTTTAATTTAAATATTTTTGCACCAAATTCACCAACTCATTATCCAAATTTTTCGGAACAACGACCAGATATCCTGGACTTTTTCATCACAAACTATGGCATCAACCTAGCTGTTGATACTTTACCTGCTCTGAGCTCAGATCACATACCAGTCATTGCTGTTGCAGGATTCGAACCTGCAACCCTCTCTCCTGAAATTGCTAAAACAGACTGGAACCTTTTTCAGAATATTCTTCTACGTAAAAACAATGTTTATGAAGTTATTAACTCTACAGAAGAAATAAATAATCAAATTGTTAAGCTGACAAATGAACTTCAATCTGCATACAATGACTCTACAACAAAAACCAAATACATCAACAACTATCTTCAATTGCCTCCTAATATCAAACATACTATTAAAAGAAGAAACAAAATTAGAAAACAATTTCAAAGAACTTTAGATCCGCTCCTAAAGAGAGAAATGAATATTTTAACCAGGGAAATTAAAAATAAATGTCAAGCACATAAACTTGCTATCTGGGAAGAAAAAATTTCCTCTTTAAACACAACTGATAACTCTATCTGGAATATGAGCAAAATTCTTAAAAAAGATCGTAATATCAATAAAGCCATCTTAACTCAGCAAGGATTTATTTATCCTGACAATGAAAAAGCAGAAGTTTTTGCAAATGTAATGGAATCACAATTTCAAAATAATATCTCTCCCAGTGATCCTGAATTTACTACTAATATACTTCAAAATAATGAAGAATTTATTAATAACAATCAAACCTATCCCATTGAAAACACCAGCATTGAAGAAATCTCTAATATTATCTCCAAACTCAAAAATCGTAAAGCTCCAGGGCATGACAAAATCTCAAATCTCATGATTAAAAAACTACCACCAAATTACCTAAAGAATTTAGCAAATCTCTTCAACTCATGTCTTAATAAAAATTACTTCCCTGATGTATGGAAAGAAGCTCAAATTGTTCTTTTCCCCAAACCTAAAAAAGATCCAACTATTCCTGAAAATCATCGACCGATCAGCCTCTTGCCTACACTTTCTAAAATATTTGAAAGAATTATTTACAACAAATTCAAACAATATCTCTCTCTGATTCCAATTGAACAATTTGGCTTCAGACAAGAACTTTCAACTACAAAACAACTACTCCGACTTTTCGAATTCATCGGTAAAGGTTTCAGACTCAAAGAACAATCTGCTTTTCTTATGCTTGATGTTGCAAAAGCATTCGATAGAGTCAGGCATCAAGGACTAATTTATAAACTTCGCAATATTGGGATACCAACAAACCTCATTTTAATTATAAATAACTATCTGATGAACAGAAAATTTCATATTAGACACAACAATTGTCTCTCCACCACCAGAGGTATACAAGCTGGAGTCCCGCAAGGTAGCATACTTGGACCTATGCTTTACCTTTTCTACACTTATGATTTTCCAATAAATGATGATGTCCACAGTATACTGTCTTCTACGCTGATGACACCGGAATTGTTGTACGCTCAAAAAACCCAAATCTTGCCATCTCAAAACTTCAAGATAAAATTATTGACATTGAAGAATGGTGTACTAAATGGAAAGTTTCCATTAATGCATCCAAATCAAAATTACTCATTATTAAAAGAAGAAGCAGAAAGCATCCTAATACAAATAATTTATATATTTTTGGTCAAATGATTGAAACTGTTAAACAAGCAAATCATTTAGGTGTTAACATAAATAGCCAATTCACATGGACACAGCATATTAAAGCTAAAATTTCTACAGCTTGGTATACCTATAATAAACTTAAATCTCTACTGGGAAAATTCTCTAAAACACCGCTTAAAATAAAAAGACTTCTCTATATCTCCATTATCAGACCAATAGTCACTTATGCCTCGCCAGCATGGTGTACATATACTCAAGTTGACGCCAATATCCTGAATACCATGCAGAACAAAATGCTCCGGTACATGGTAAATGCACCTTATTTCATCAGAAATAAAAACATCCGAAAAGATCTTAAGCTTGAAAATTTAACCGAGCACATAGCCAAATTAAATATCAGCTTTTATAAACAAGCAACCAAGTGCAGAGCAGGAAATATTAATCACCTTTTTGAAGCGCACAATCTTCCTGGGGATAATCAAGTCCGACCAATTGCAGCTTTCTTTATGTCAGATGCAATTATCTCCAAGGCTTTTGCCTAATCTTCTAACTCAAATTGATAATCTAATCTCAATTTAATAATTTGCGACCTGGATAATTCCGATGAATGTGTAGATGCCTTCGGGCAGGCACACAGTTGTCTGAAATTAAATAAATAAATAAATACGCAATTCATAAAATGTAATCATTACGGTAAAATTTAAAAATTTAATTTATAACAAATCATAACTTTGACAATCAATAAACATAGTAACTTGATTTATTAGCTCTTAATATTCCGTTTCATTCAATACCTAGGATTTATGTTAGTGTAAATACATTGAAAATATTTTTTAAAAAAATAGCCACAATCATTTAAACATGAAACAAGATAAAATTATTTATTATGTAAATAATTTTTGAATTTATAATTCATAATTTATCACCATTAACATATTTTTAACCATAACCCATTTATATCTCTAAATATTTATCAATAGAAAAAAGAAATTGTTTCCCTTATTTTTTGTGACATAAAATGAAAATAAATATGTGAGATAAATTAATACAAAAAAGAAAAATAAATTTTAATATGAATTATTAATAAAAAGTTTGAATTCATTGAAATTTAACACATTTTGTTTATCAATTAAATATTTAAATGATAACATGTGTGTTTGGAAAACATTTGAGAAAATCTTAGACTTTTTTTGTAATAGTCATTAAAAATGACTATTACAAAACTATTAATGTAGTTTACGATGACGATAAGCTCTTGAGTGAAGGTTTAAAATTACATATACAAGTATGAGAATTAAATACTTTATTACTAATTAAAAAACCATATATATATAGAAAGAAATATATTTTTCAAATTACTTCAGACACGGTTAAATTCTAATTAATAGTATAAAAAGTAATTATAATATGAATGTATTTTTTAAATGAAAAATATTCAAACAAAATGGTGATAAAAATTGAAAATATATTTATGATTACATGCAATTTTATCTCAAATTATATGTTTAAAAATAAGGATTTAAAAATAACACAATTATTACATATTAGTATTTCATGCTTTTCTTCACTATCATAATTGTTATAATTTTAAGTCATTCAAAAATGCTGTATAAACAATGTTTTGATTTTAAAATCTAAAGACTCATCTTTAAACTAAATTGAATAATTTTTGGATTTAAAACTGCTAACATTACTTAGGTTTAGGAAGAAATCAACAAAGACAGATTTATTTATAACCAATTGACAATTTAAGCTTCCTAACATCACAATTTTCTGCTTATCAAAAGTACTATAAAATCATTATTATTAAGCTAATTAAGCTGAACAATTTTCTATCTAGTACTTGAATCAAACAAATCGATTTTATTTTCTTACTGAAAAATATTCTTTATTCTATTAAAAGTTTAATGAATGATTTTCCAATATATAATAGAAATATAATCAGGGCCTTTTTCACAATTGAACTTAAACACACTTAGATAAGAAATATTCCAATATGCTAATGAGAATTACAATAATTTGCTTAAATTTATTTTCTACATTAAAATTATTTCAAATGTATAAATAGAATTGAATGTCCTTGAAGTGAATATTGCCCGAGATTATCTAAATTTTCTATCCTCAATATGGGCAGGAAATATTTTGAAAACAATATGAATATCAATAATATTTTTATAAATATATGATGCATGCATTGGTATCTTATGTATTCAGTTTTTTAGATTATTTTTCCAAAGAAAAATTTGTAATTAAATAACTAAAAAATTCATTTTTGTTAATAAAGAAAATTATGCATATTACTCCTATCATTTTTAGATAGAGGAGTTTCGTTACTTACACTTCAAGTGACATTTTAATTATTTTCAAGCAAGAACAAAAATTCTTAAATTATGATGTATTTTAACAAATTAAAAAAATCCTACGATATTCAAAATATGCAATGAAACTAAGACAATGGATTTTAACTTTATAGCAAAAACTTTGTTCACTCAATAGAATAGGATCGATCAAATGAAATAAAACATTTCGTACTTTCATTTAATACACTATAACCAAATCCATTAATAAATTACATAATTATGAACCATGGTCCATTTCTATCTACTTAAGTATTGAATTAAAGACAAACCTTTGTATGTATAGTACCAAGGATATTTGACAAATACTTATGAAGCTGGACTCTCATAAAAAACTGATTTTTATTAAAAACAATTTGATGAAATTACATTTATTATTTTCCTCAAATTTCGCCTAATTTTAAACACTTGTGGGAAGAGAAATGTGAATATATCCAAACACTTTGCAGTTTACAGCTTGGTCATGAGAGAACCAGAGACCTATTTAATATTTCATGAATGATCTAGTATCAAATATTATTAAATCAACAGCTTTCATAAAAATTCAAATCATTCAACCATGATTATGGAAGTCTTGTGCACATTTTATGCTTGTCATAATTTTAGTTAAAAAAGCAGAATTAATTTGTAAAAATGTACTTGTTTCAAAGTGTTAAAATTTTAACAAAGATATTCAAATTATTTTTAACTTATTTCAATCAAAAATACTAATTTTAGTTTACTAACTTTTGATATATATTCTGAAAAATATACTTGCTATTTAAAGCATGTTCCTCTTATTATAGAAGTACTTATATAATTAGAATGAATAAGGTCTGAAATGCAAAAATTTCTTTTCTCAGTTTTTATAATCTTTGTAAAAGAAATAAATCTATTTTTCCACACAGAATAATTTAGAAGAAATAAAACATATGGTTTCCCAATTTAACAAGACTTCTATTTCAGCAGCAATTGAAATGGAAAAGCAAACTGATTAGCAAAGAAAAAACTATACTTGAATGAATAATGTTAACTGTTCAGTAAAATTAATGAAATCATTTCCTGTAAAGATGACCACAGAGAAGTGAAAAATATATTGAAGTTAAGTAGTTGGAATCAGAATTTGGCTAATGGAAAAGCACCAACAAATCTATTAAAATTTATCTAAATTAGCAATTGTGCTTACTCACTATTCGTTTGGGCATACTTTTGAAATATAGGATAGAAACTAGCTTTCAGAAATTAACTAATATTTTGATAAAGATGCATCGTAATTGTTTCTTAAAACAATGTTCAGAGTTTGAAAAATTGTTCATTTAGAGTAAATTCACTTAGTAGCATTCACATTTAAAAAATATAGAATGAAAATGACATTTGAATTTTCTATATACTAAATTATCTACATAAAATAACACAAGAACTCAAAACAGTTTAGCCAACTTTTAGTTAATTTATTTGAAGGAAAAAGTAAAAACACTTCATTTATCACCAAAAAAAATATTAACATGAAACTAGGAGTTTGAAAAGATATGTTGCAACTCCCTATTTTTATTCTTAAATTTCTTAGCAGAAAATGGCATCAATAAGTCTACTAAAGCAACTCTTTTTTTCAAGGACACATGAAAAAAAGGTACTAAAAATTACTTTTGCAAATGATCAACTTTGAAAGGTTAGTCAAATGAGTTTTAACTGAATAATTTATTTTGCATTTAAACTCAATTCAATGGTGTGTTTCTATTATAAAAGAAGTATATTAATGACTTGATATCATTTTTTACAACTTAAAAAAAAAAAAAAAGAAGAAAGCTATAGTACAGGATGATCTCATTAGAATAGACAACAAAATGTTTACAAATGCTTAAGTGATATCTTATCGAATTAACAACAAAATACTCATG
The DNA here is from genome assembly GCA_026290005.1 of Latrodectus geometricus. NCBI lineage: Eukaryota > Metazoa > Arthropoda > Arachnida > Araneae > Theridiidae > Latrodectus > Latrodectus geometricus. The sequence goes on along the minus strand of JAPDSC010077494.1, from coordinate 53 downwards.
AAAACGATATAATAATCTTTCAATTCTGGTTACAACCCCACTAAGCATTTATA
>JAPDSC010077489.1:574026-587777 GCA_026290005.1 Latrodectus geometricus | reverse complement strand
AATTTAAGTGGCACATACATTATTTTAAAAATAAAGTTTCAATAATTTTAATTTAAAATAATGTATGCCACTTATTTTTAAATGTATTATAATATGAAATACAAGATATTTTTAATTGAAGATATTAGTTGCGTAATGGTATGCACAGAAAAGAAAGCTTTCACCAACAAAATAAAAGAGGAAACTGAAAAGAATTTTGGAAACACTTCCATTTTATCATTTCACGATTAAAATTTTTTTTCTATCATTCTTTAAAAACAAATAATGAATTCATTTCAATAAATTTTGTTTGGAAGACTAAATTTAAGAGTTTTCTATTTTCTTTTTAATTTCGATTTAAATATTAAACAGAATGGCTATAAAAAATTGTACATAAATGTTTTTCTTCAATATAATGATTAATAAGTATAATTCTAGGTTTTTAATTGTCATTTTATTATTATAACAAAATTGTAAAAATAAGGCATGACTTAAACCAAGGCACCCTGTTATAATGCCAAAAGTAATTAGATAAAAAAAAATGTGTGCAATGATATATGCTTAAAGCGTCGACACTCATTTGAATTTGCTTAACCACATGAAGCTAGTGTGCAAAAATAATACAACAAATTAAACGTAAAGTTTGACGCCTTAATTTCTAAAGATGCGAAATTCCACATTCAATAATTTTAATTATTTGCAATAAAAAAATTTTAATCAGAGATCATATTTTTAAAAAAGAAAAACATTTTTATAAATAGTTCACAAGAGGGATACAAGTTACAATAAATTTAGTACATTTTACTTCAACAATTCGAGGTTTTCTATGTATGCTGGCATAAGAAAACAATACGAATATAAGAAAAATCTTTTCATAAGTGACACTTATATCACAAAATAAAGTACAAATGTTTTTTGACAGATTAAAGAATAATCCCTTTTATTTCAAAATGTTGGAAAATTTTTTGACAGTATTTGTAACCATGGAGCATATCTAAGTTTTCCTATACTTGATTTTGACAAATAATATTCCAGTTCATAGGATTAAAAAACACTCATATTAAATTGTTACTGGTTTTCTTTCACATGTTTCTAATCATAAGGAATCTAAAAAATTCCAAATAAAAAAATTGAAGTTAATAAATATAAATATTATAATATATCACAAAATGAGAACTTGGTACAGTATATCAACTCTAGAACAAGAAAAATTTTTTATGTTAGAAACCTTTTTAGTAAAATCTATGCCAAGATTTTTTTTTCAAAGACTAGTTTTTAATGTTTCTAAAAATATTTTCACGTAAAATAATGTTTATATATCAATTCATGATTTATTGCACAAATAATCAAAGAACAGAAAGGAAGTGGTAGAACAGTTTAATTATAGTTTAGAAAAATTGTGATTAGGAACATGCATTTTTAAACTTAACCTATAGCAAAGTTTAAATGAAAACTTGATAATAAAATACACTCTTTTGAAAAGAAAGACATTTAGATTGCAGTATTTTTTTTAAATTTATGTTAGTCACCTATTTTGATTATATTAATTCTAATTTGACATACTCAAAAACTTTAAGGTAATTGGATAGAACAGTATTTGAGTTGCGAATCAATTTTATTAGTTGATAATGTTGCTGCTAGGTACACATCACTAAAATAATAGCAGATCGTCTGAAACATGAAAAGAGCCGATCAACATACTGTGAAACATCAACTGCCTCAAACATTATCCAACATACAATCTATTGGTATCTTTTTCATGCTATATTAGTAGCATTTTCCACCTTTTTATTGTATTGATTAAAAAAACAATAACTTTTAAGTTGGCTACATTAGTAATCTTGTTTACTTCAGATTCATCCTAATTGTGGCAGAATGGTACGAATATTCTATTTCCCATTTTAATTTATGTATGAGTATTTTAAAGGTATATTCAAAGGAGCACTGACATTTCCTATTTTTGAATAAGGCCATTATTTCTGGTACAGGAATCTATTAATCAGTGCGTAGTCCATTGAAGACAATTTTAGTATTTGAACTCGACAAAAAATAAGTTGAAATCTGACAATTTATTATACATTGCATAATTTGTCCATTTCCAATATATAATAATGTAATGCTTTACATATCTAGTTTATTTCATTAATTTTCTAACTGCTAGCCTAACTCCCCTACAATTCATTATTTTCAAGTATTAAGATGACAGACAGAATTAAAAAATTAGTAAATTATGTAGATATGGAACAATTTGGAAATCAATCGAAATCTATTCAAGAAGCAAAATGAAAAATTTCATTATTATACCAACTTTAGGTGAAAGCAAAATTTTATGTGTTTCTATTCGAAATATGTTTTTCTCCTTTAATAAAACTAACATCTTCCCATTTTGATACTGATGTAACTTACAGACCTGGGCATTTACTTAATTTTTTATATTTTGGAAACAAGTAACATAATAATTTGATACTTTTATTTACTTATTTTAATATTTCAGTCATACATATTCCTCCATCATAAAAAAGAAAATTTTTCCACGCACTGTTTAAAATAGACAATATCTACATGACCTGGGAAATCGAAATAATTTCGTCAAATCTACAATCTTATAAATGTTAATATTCAATGAAAAAAAATTGTTTTGTAATGTACCTTCTTTTCAAACGAGTGCATTTTTGATATGTGTAAAAAATCTTTCAGCACAAAAAATATAAAAAAAGAAGAAATAATATGGAAGGAATAGTATCACACATTACACAAAAGGATTGTACTTTTGTTTGACTAGTGTGTGTATAAATTATATGTAGACTCATAATTCTTTTTCTAAGTCTAACTAATATTAACAAATGATACTAAAAGTATGCTTAAAAATCCATTTAAACTCTTAGAGCATTTTTGTGTAATATGGTATACTTCATCTATATAAGATGAAGTTTTTCTATATTATAATTTCTTATTACAATAATTTATTTAGATATGCTATAGCACAAGAAAATTTTAATTTGATGTAAAATAGTTTCCCATATAATTTCACTTTCTAATATTTACAACCAATTTTATTAGGCTCTACAAAGCTCATTTGAATATAATTGAAGATTATCTTTTGTCAAAAGGGTTGGCAAAAACAAAGATTCACACTTTTTACAATGATTTAACCAATATTAAAAGTAAAAATTATTTGTAAATAAAACACATTTGATAGTGAATTTTCCTTATTATATCTGATTTTGTTTGTTCTTCACAGTTAGGTTCATGGAACTACGTACACAATTACAAAAATTCACATTATTTATAAAGTGAAATTTGTTTAACATGAGTGCAGCTGCAATCAACAAAAGTTGCTTGGAGCTAGAAAGAATTGTCATGAGAGGATTTCACAAAATGAAAATAATAAAATTGATATAATATTTGCTGGCACTTTCATACACGAAAATTATTTTTTCATTATTTCAAAATATAATAAAAATATTTTCAAATTTTTATCGAATTTATACTTTAAAATAAAAAACGTAAATTCTGAGTTTAATTTAAAAGTAAATATTAATTTCTTGAAAGATTATAATAAAATTGGTTTTAAAGCTAATTCAGATCAAAGATTGAATGAAATAATTCATGATACTAATGATCCCAAAGTGAAAGATACAAGAATTCTTCTTTCTGAGATAGAAATAGGAATTATTTTTACTATACAATAAATGATTACTTATTTTTTTAAAATGAAACTGGAAAAAATATAAACAAAAAATACATTTAAAATTTTATTAAAAACTAAAGATAATTTATTTATTATAATATCACCGCTTTTAATGATATTTTTTTAATAAATTCGATAATTTGAGTAAGAATTATATGAAAAATCAAGAGATATGCTAAATTTATAACAATGGCAACTTTGATAACATCAAATCGATTTTTTTTATAAATTTATTAATTTTTCATATAAAAACGAATCTTACCAGATTTATATAAAATTATAATTTCAAAATGGTTTATCAGGAAAATTGAAGAATCACATAGTTGGAAAATAACACGAACAAAACTTTGCTTTTTATTTTTTTTTTAAAGGAAACAGGGTTTTATTGTGGTGTAATTAGTTAAACTTAATGTAATTCAGAAGACTTGGAAACTCACAATCACATAAAATAAGAATAAAACATATTTTAAACTAAAATTAGAACAATTATAATAGCAATTTCCTTTATGAAAGTGCTCAGCACTAAGACTACTGGTCTTGAAATGAGGTATATAAATTCTAAATATGCTTCACAGGACAAGATTCAATTTCATGACTTATGTACAGAAAACACACAAATAAGAACACAATCACATGAATAAAGTACATTCTCTACTTTAATTTCTAAATTATTTCTACTACGACAATTTGACTACTAACAACAATTAAACACATGTCATTTTTAAAAGATAGGAGGAATCTTAATAACTATATTAACATTCAAATAATTAATTGACTTCCATTAAAATACTGGATAGGATATTTTAGAGAAAAAGAACATGATTTTCTAGATATATTTTTCAATAGAACCATTTTTTCGCTGGTAGACATCTTTTTATAGACATGCTACACAGATGAAAATTGCATTAATATTTTCTTTCATAAAATTCACACATGTCATTTAATTTTATTAGATTTTTGCACGATTATGATTTGTAGTAGAAATAAATAATTTAACTTAAACAAATGTAATTAAGTTTCATACTCTTTTGGATACAAAATTTATGAAATATATTTTCATCATAACTAATGTGATAAGCACACACAAATTCCATAAAATCTTTTAAATCACACTGTTTTTAGAACTATTTTACTTTCATGATATATTAAAAGTGTAAGTAATAACAAGTCATTAATGAACTTTTAACAAAATATAAATCATATGATTAGAAGAAAGGAAAAATTAAAAATGAAACAGTTTCGTAATAACAGCATGCTGTTATTTTACTCCAATAAATTATACTTTTATTTTCAATAAAAAGTAATCTAATTAAATACATAGTTTCTCAGTACAAATAAATACATTTCTACACACTAATTATTCTATCACAAACAGTTTTGGTCTCATATCTTTTCATTGCACTTTCAATTCAGTCAGAGACAAACTTTTATTAAGACATGTAATTCAAATTCCTTTTAAGTTAAAATTATTTCTTTAAATTAAGAAATCAACAAATATTAATATAGCAATCGAATTTCTTAAAATAAACAATTAAAATTATATTACAAATAAAAACATAACTTTTTAACAATTTGAAATATTCTCTAAATTATTTTTTAATTCAAAGAAAAATTAGACTAGAATTTCTAATTTGTTCACATAAGTACATATTATTTTAAAGCACAACATAAGTACAAAACATAAAGTCTTGTAATATATTTTGTATGAATTAAGTGAATTCACACAAAATACATTATATGATATAGTTGCCTTTCTTTTTAAATTGGACAAATTATTGAATGAAAATGATTTAAAATTTACTATAAGCATCTTGAAATACACAGTAACACAATATTTTTCCAAAATAATAAGAGAAAATATAATGTATAATTTCCTTAATTACACACTTTCACAATTAACATAAATCTAATACATAGTGAGGATTAAGTGTTAGTCACTTAAAATGTAACAAGTGAATTAAATATTTTTGTGATTAAAAAAAAATACTTATAACAGGTATTTCTACTTTTCACTATATTATTGCAATTTTCTACAGTAAAACTGCATAATAATTAAATTATCATGCATTGATATTCATGAGCAAATTGCATCAAAATTAAAATGTTATCTTAACATAGCATCAAAGACTTAGTGCTATTCTATCATCAAAACGAATTTCTAAGTACTCAATACACAAAGAAAGAGGTAAAAAAAAAAAATTGAATTTGTGTATAATGTCAATTACTGCATTAATCAAAGCCTTTAATAACACAACAAATATTTTCTCCAGAAATATTAAAAATACCCACAGTCAAATAGATTTCACAGTGAAACAACTACAGCTCTATATCAACATCAAATTTCATAAAATTGAGCAATTTAAATTTTTCATCATACAATTTAATACATGGATATTTACTTTGGTCTTGTGAGACTCATGCCAAAAAAAAAAAAAAAAAAAAAAGTACACAATCTGCTACACTGACTATTACATGTGATGTAAGAGTTCATTTTAAAATATGGCATGGAGCTGAAAGTGAATTATATAGTTTTGATTATCATGCATAAATCTATTGATAGCAGTGATTCAAAACAAGTCACAGAAATTGTGGAGAATTTAATAATAAAAATATTCTAACTTTATTTAAAACATGGAAATTTTTTCCTTAGAAGATATGCTTGTACTGAAATTTTAAAAGAAAAATAAATCATAATATGCAAAGAGAAACTTAAGGATACACTTTAAATACTTATTCAAGATATTGGAGAAGCGTATGTGAATTGGGACACAGTTTTTACACACTAAAATACAAGGGGAAAAAAGATTTTTTTTAAATATTTCCTTTTAAAAAGACAATTTAAAATTTAAATCTAAAAATAAAATCAATTGAATTTTTTAAAATATTTTTAAAAATGCTAAAAATTAACAAAAATTACAAATTTTTGTTAAGTAATTTCACACACACAATTTCAAATACAACATTCTATATATTTTTTAACCAGTAGAAAAGATTAATGTATTTAAAAAAGGAAAAATTAGCTGATAACACAAACTAGTTATTTCTATTTAGATGAATATTTTTTAGACTGAATGGATCAAAGCATTATAGATAATATACATTGTCTGAAAATACAGATAAAAACATCACACACTGAAATATGAGCAATATCCAATCCTACAACAGTTCCTATGCAGCTTTAAATGGAATTAAATAGGAAAATATTTTAAGAGTTCTTTTACATCTTCATAAAATACAGTTTTTCTAGCAAATGTAGAAAAATTTCACGAGATTGGTCCTTTAGAAATTTTAGAATGCGAAGAAATAGAGCATTATACAAAAAGGAATATTACTTTTTTTCCTACAAATGCTTTCTCATTAACTACAGCCTAAGAATTAATAAGAGTTATTAAAAAAAAGTAATTAAAAAAACTTAAACGAAATTTTTAGTACCAAAATTTTTTTACAAATTTGACATAAACATAATTTTATGAATTGATTATGATTGCTTCATATTTTGGATGACATAATTTACTGATTCTGAAAAATGTTTACAATATTCTGATTAAAGGGTTTTTAAGATTGTGTATCATAAAATATGTTTATTAATAAAAATAATAACTTCCAAGAAAATGATTAACTCAAATAAATTTTTACATAAGAATTATACAATTTTGATGATTATTTTAATAATGATTATACATCAATATTAATGAAACAGGCATAATTATATCAAATTTTTTTTTCTTTACACTCAACTTAATATATGAAAATTATTTTGCTGTCAATGACATTTAATATTTAATTGATTAAATAGAAAATTTATTTACTTAAAATTACTAAACAATTGATTAACTTTAAATATGTTTAAAAACTTACTTAAAATAAGCTAAATAAGAAGAAAATGAGAATGCAATATGAAATTGTATGAAGTAATTGCAAAGCAGTCAATCATTTTAATTTTATCAGTTTCAATACATATAATATTAATTGTACAACTACAGCTGGTCAATTAAAATTTAATAACTAACGTGGTTAATAGATAATTTAAGATTGTAAAATATTGACAGAATCAATTTCAATGAAAATTGAGCACCTGATATCTAATGCTTTTCTGCCAATAATAAAAGAAAAATATTTACGATTTCATTCAATTTCCCATTTTAAATCTTTAAAATTCTTCATTGAAACTTTTTAAAGACAACTTTATTTCAAAAATATCTTCATCAAATTCAATAATAGAAAATGCTATTTTTTTCATACCTAAGCTGTCCTACAATTTTGTGAGTGTATAGTCTCCAATAAATAAGATTTATCAATGTGCACAAAAAAAGAATTTTAATTAAAAGAATGGTAAGGTTTTCATTAAATTAGAGATTTAAAATTTTCAGCCAAGAAAAATAATACAATGCTAATATTTAAAAGCTCTCTTGTATGATATGAATTTTAAAAATTATATGTCTGAAGAAAACCTTTACAAATATTTTTTTAAAAATCTCATTCAATAAAAACTATTAATGCATATATTTCTCACTATACAAAAATTAAAATTGATTATTAGTAAAATTCAATTAATTTAATATTGAAAGGAATTCACTTTATAATTATGATTCCACAATCAATAAATGTTTATTTTAAATATAAATACAAGTTTTATTCTGTTATTAGTATTAAAAAATCTTTGAGATCAATTTTAAAGTTTTAAGCTTTTAATACTCTCTTTAACACTTTTACTTTTATTCATGATGTAATGCAAATTTAAGCATTTCTTAAAAAAAAAGAAAGGAGGCAAAATAAATTTAAAAAATCATAATTCATTTCATTTAACAGAATATAATCTGACTGCATAAATAGTTCTTATTAACAGATAAAGGTTAGAAACTAAATAACAAACAAGTAAATAGTAATATTATTTACATAATGTAGAAAATATGTGATAATTTGTGTTATATTTTTATAGGGAGATTTAATAAAAATAAATTTGGTTAAGTCACAACATACAAAAAAAGTAAATGTTAAGTGTATGTGATATGTTCTGCATAACATTCTAGCATAAATACATTAAAAAGGAATACTTGTAAAAAAGTGCTAATGCCCAAATAATATATAGAAAAAAAAAATAGGTTAAACATACAATATTTTTTTCTGTTATTAAATCAACTTTATATAAATTAAACAATTTATGGAAGGCAGGAGACATTGAAACACATGGTTCAACAATCTAAAACAAAAAAGACATAATACCATCAACAAAATGACACATTTGAATAAATCATCAATAACAGCTGCATATACAAATTAATATAGATATCTGACTAGGATATACAATACATTGAGGTATAACAACACAAACCCAATAGGAAAAATAGTACTACAATTAAATTGTGGGGTACTAATCATAGATACTTAAACTTGTTATGAAAAAGAAACTACTACAAATGATTTACTGCAATAACATTCCTCATTGTTATTAAAAACTGATATTTTACGATAAATATAGAAAGACAATTCTGTTCTATTTATTATCAATCATAAATAAATCATTTGTATCTTTGATCACAAAGTACTGTATGAGAGTTATAACAAGACTTTGATAAATCACAAATACAGAGGTCAGAGTGACCAGATTGTTTTTAGAGTTCACCAGGAACTGCTTTTGGCACATACTCCATAATTAGTATGAACAGATCCTGAACCCCAATACTTTGTTAGTAAGGGGAAAACTTGTTACGATCATCTTTTTTCAGACCGGTGGGAGTTGAAGTAGATGCCCTAAGCTTGAAGGACATATTTTTGGCCTGAAATTGTTTGAAATTAGCAGCAAACAATGCAGCAGCAGCAGAATTGCGAAGGAAAGCGGCCGGCGTTAAACCTAAAGTAAGGGGGGATGGTGTTGTTTTGACAAGTTGTCCAAGGGATGCTGCAGCTAGAGGACTGAGAGGAGTTGCAGTTAGAGATGGCGAGAAGCTCATGGTAGCTGGACATGCAGTGGCCACAGATTTAAGATCAAGGGTCTTATGCCTCTCTATACTATGAAAATAATAAAGAAATTAAATTTAGTATAAATTCCTAAATTTGCACAGTACCTAATTTTTTATTAACTATTTTGTCTATAAAATAAAACATTGCTATTATAATTTCTTATAAAAATAAAAGTTCTAAACCAGCATTTTCTTATCCAAATAAGTCACTATAGAATTTATTTCTAAAAGCAAAAAATTAAAAACTAAAATTGAGAAAAAATCACTCATGTGTAATTACATGTTATTAACGTAATTACACTTAACTCAATGTAATTACACTCATGTGTATAAGCATGTTATTTAGTTCTAATGCCTCATTAATAAAAAATTTTTTAAAAAATTGAATTTTAAGTTTTTTTTTATCTTATAATTTTTATTGGAAATTTTTTGATAAAAAAAATAAATATGAGGTTTTATTTCATTAAAAAGTATACATAACTTCATGGCAGAATGGTTACTTTACCAAAGACAATGATTTTAAAGATTAAGGAATTGTCTTGATAATGAGGTAGATTGAATATTTCACTACATGAAGAAGTATCATTGTTCTAAATCAACAAAATCAAAATTACTAAATGAAATTGGTACCTTTATTTTCTTTTAAAATTTGAGTTATTTGTAAAAATCAATTTATTTTAGAACAATGTTATAATATTTTAGCAAACATATCAATTTGATCCAGAGATTTTCCTTTCAAAGAATGAAAACAGAATAAATGATAACCATGGAATTTTATTGTTTTAAAAGTCTGAAATAAAACAATGATGCTCAAAAAACTTTCAGTTTAAGAAAAATCTAGAAGACATTACAATTACCTCAGAAACTAAAAAATTGTTCTTAAGAAATCCTTTAACAATAAGTATTTATTTATTCAGATATCAATAATAAGCAAATTCAATTTAGAAAATATAAATTTACTTTGCATTGATAAGATACTGAGCACAATTTACTGCAGAAGGACTTCCAGTTATAGTGACAGTTCTATCTTTAGAGCCTTCTTCAGTGTTTGAGACTTTGACAATTGCTCCAGAAATTTGTCTGAAAAAGTAATATAACTAAGCTATTTCAAATCATATACTATTTATTTATAATGATATGTATTTTTCTTAATATACTTCTACAAATCTATTCTATTTAAATGTGTGTATGTGTTAAAAGAGAGTTTAATTCTATTTAAATACTATAAGTTTCATACATTAATTTTTGTCCATTTGTAATTAATGCAATGAAAACGAAACATGTTCAGGTATTCATACCTAAGTTTGAAATGTACTAAATTCATATTATTCAATCAAACAATAATTCAGAAATTTGTTCTTTTCTATATTAGCTGAAATATCACTTATTAAACATCATTCTTAGAAAAAAGGAAAGTATACAGATTAAAAAAGAAAAGAATAAAAAAAATGCAGATTTAAAAAAAAAAAATTACATTTTATCTCAATTCCAAAAAACAAATATTTAAAAAAATATAAAATCATTCTTCCAATTTATAAATTTCATGTTAATGATTTTCTAAAACAAATATGTTTTATTTATTTATTTTAGAATAATAATATACCATAAATGCACAATAACAAATTAATACACTATAACAATGTTATTTCCTATGTCTAAATATGTAAAGTTTACTTTTTTATTAACTGGAGATAAGTAGTAAATATTTCAATAAATTTAACTCTTTCACCTGCATATTACATGGGTCAAGACTAACTTCATTCATATATCTTCAAACTATATGGCATATTTTTTTTTCTTCCAAAGAATGAAAATAGTGTGATAGCAATCAGCTGCTTTCTTTGATTGTGTCATTACTGCTATTTCAAGGGTGTTTTCTCTCCAATCTCAAAACTACTTGACACACTGAATTGCAAAAAAGTTTATATACTGAACTAAAAAAAAATTACATGCTGCTGTAAAAATTCTACAAAGCTTGTACTTTGATATATTTACTAATGAGAATTTTTTCCCTGATATGTCAGTTAGTACACAAGACAGTAAATGAATACAAAAAGATGGATTACTAAAGTTAAAATTGTCATAGTAAAATGTTTTACTTTATACAGAAAGAATATGACATCATTTCTTATCTTTTACCTGTGTGGCGAATATTTTTGCCTTTAAAGCCAGATGTCTAAATGTCAATTTTTAAGAGCGGTATAAATTTTGAATTTGTAATCATTTTTTTGAACAAATAAAATAAACAAAAAAAAAATTTTTTTTCTAAGCATGTATTTAAAAATATATGAAAGTGTGAATATATTTGAAGACAGATGTCTAAATATCAACTTTTAAAAGGAATATAAATTTTGAATTGGAAATAATTTTTTGAAAAAAAAAATCCATTCTAAGCATGTATTTAAAAATATGTGGAATGTTTAACAAATTACAAATATAAGAATGTTATACTATTATCATAAAACCTTAAAATGAAATATCTCAGAAAGCAGAAAACACATAATATTTTCTCACCTAAAGGCGAGTTATTATTCATAATTATCAAACTTATTCATAATTATGTTCTTAGGATTTTTATTGCAAGGTATAAAGATAAATTCTGATTCACATTTGAATTAAGTGCTGATAATAAGAATTGTAAAAATGCATGCACACACACACACATTTATATTTAAATCAGGAAAATCTAAAAAATCTTTACATAACAATTGCTAATTTAAAACCTTAATATCAACTCTAGATGAAAGGAGTAATGAAGAAAATAAAGAAAATTGAATTATATGAATGTGGGAAAATTAATCTGCATTAACTCAAAAGGAAGCTAAAACTGAACAATTTATAAATTTTCAAACTTAAAATGACCCAGAATCAAATTTTTTAAGAATAACGTAACTCATATTTTCATCCCAATTATTTACCTGATTTCATTTATTTTGGTACCACCTTTTCCAATTATGCAACCAATGAGCTCATTGGAGATTGTCAGTTCAGCAGTAGTTGTAGGTGAAATAGCAGATCTGCTTAAGTTTCGAACACTATTTGCTGCAGCAAGGGATGCCCAAGCTAAAAGCAAACATTAATTTATACTCTTATATTTATTTTAATATAGAAGAATAAAATTAAAAATAGAAATAAATTTTCTATATATTAAATTTTATATTTTTAAGGATTCAAGAGCAATAACTTTTTTAAATTAGTAATTGAAAGATTGTGAAAATAAAGTAATATTTTATTAATAAATTTATAGCATTTATGGCAACAGTTTCTAACTAGTATTAATATGCTATTTCTTTAGATAATCAAACATTGTATTCTTAAGACATTCTTAAAAATAAAATTTAAAACATTATAATCAATATACATTTTAAATTTTAAAAAATGGCAGGGAAAATTGACTCATAAATTTAATAAATTTTTAAATTGTTTTTTTTGCGACATACATAATCACTAATAAAATACATTGATTTTTACTTGAATTAAAATACATCACAACTGGGAAAAAGTTACTTTTAACCTATTACTCTACATAATCCAACAAAGAGTGTGAGATAGAATAACAGAAAATTAATATAGGGAAAAATGCATTCTAAAACAGGAAATTTTTACAGAAATAAGCAGACATAAATTTTCAGTTTTCTTGCATTTGATATAAAAAAAAAACACATAGAATTTTTTATTCCTTCAGTAGCAATTTAGTCCACACTGACTGAGATTTATATTTTTACAATCATGTATGAAATAATGGAAAATAAATTTACTTCCTAGTAAAGAGGTAGTAACAGTAGAAATAACTTCATAAAGGGGATAGACTGTGGCAAGTCTAAAGTTAGTTGAATTCTTAATTTTTATTATCATTATACCTATTATCAATTTCCATTTTTTCCTTAATTGTAAGGCACAGCATATACTTCTTTTGGCTCTTGTGTCACAAAACTATTATAATCAACCAACTTCTTTAGTTGTAAAATTCTATTGAATAATGGTTCTACAGTAATTTAATATGTATACATATAAATATATATATATAATATATATACATATATATATATATATATATACATATATATATATATATATATATATATATATACATACATATATATATATATATATATATATAC
>JAPDSC010077489.1:552610-573926 GCA_026290005.1 Latrodectus geometricus | reverse complement strand
CATACATATATATATATATATATATATATACTCAATTTACTCATCACTTAATTTTTATATTTAACAGTATTATTATAACGATCAACAAAAAAGATAAACACATGCTTATATCATGTAATAAAGGGCTAAAATAACAAAAAATTCTAGATATTTTTAAAATTCAACATTTGATGAATTTTTTATAATAGTTTTTACATTGAAGTAAATTTATTAAATGTTATGTTAATTTACTATTTAGATTATTCAGTTTAGTGGTATACAAATATTACTGATTTATTCATTCCATCCATGCAAATTCCAAATATATTTTCTAGTTTTTTAAAAAAATATTTTAAGTTTTAATAACTTTGTAAGCATGTTGTTTGTGTACATGGAAGTGAGTATCACAAGAGGTAATTCTCTTTTGATTAAGAGTAGAAAAGGATTTTGAAATTATATCAGCTAATGTCATGTCTAGTTGACTTCAATATAATCCTTGTATTTATTTTTAAAGAGTCAAAAATTTATGTATAATATAAACAAACACACACTGGTGTGCAAAACTTAAGCAACAGGTTTTTGCTATAAATTCATGAGACATCATCTGGGAGGCGTGAAATTCAGAAATATGACAGCATTTTGTACTTAAATAATGATGAAGAATAGTTGTCAAAAATGACTACATGAATCAAACAAAAAAGGCTTTATTGAACACATATCATAATACACGAATGTCTGATCAAAAGGAAGAATAAACAGATGTTCCTTAATATGGGATACACCATTCCATTATTGCAATGGTTGCTTCACACCGTTTCTCTATACCCAGCATTACTTTGTAAGTTCTTGAGATAAAAGTGACAATTCTGCAATCAGCATTTATTTTAGTAATTGGTTACCTGAAGTATGTAATCCTGCTGTTAAGTGTTCCAAAAGTATCTCACATATTCTCTACGGGATTTAAATCAAGGGAGTACATTGGATAATCTATTGGACTGATATCTTCTCTTTCCAGTATCTGCTGAAAAGCAGGAATCCTGGGTGGCTGTGCCACATCATCCATAAAAATGAAATATGTTCCAAAGACATTTTCAGAAAAGATGTACATGTGAAAGGATTACCTCTTTACAATAGTGATTTTGCTTAATGCAGTCTTCATGATGGAAGGTGAATATGCCACTTTATGAAAGCAACTGAACACAGTAAGCTGCCATACTTGTCATGTTGCTGGACAGTTTCAGAGCAATGGTGCTTGCCAATTGGTTTTGGAATCCTTTCATCTGTAGGATGACACATTGTCCATCCATTGCAGTTGTTTATGTTGCACAACTACAATTAACCTTTCTGAACGTAACTATCGTTTGGAAACCTTTTCAAGTATAGGAAATGACACTTTCGTTGATTTTGATCTCTACAACTACATTAAACTAGTCCCCTCCTCCACCTTTTTGATCACTCCTGCATGTGAAGTTATCCATCCAGGTGATATTTTCCCACCCACATTTCATGAAAGAACTCACAGTGAATGTTTTTAATTTCATCTCTTTCCTTCTTTTTATTGTAGTCTTGAGTTACAAGAATCTACCATACGTGTTTTGCATATTCTCATATCTCCTATAAAGTTCTTGACATTTGCATTCCTTTTATGTTCTTCATATTTGCATGACTTTTTTATTGAATTGCGGGTCTATTGTACTGATAACAAGAACCTCTTTTCAGCAATTTTAAATCTATTCAGTTAAAATACACATTACATATTTTTACTCTTTTTCATTGATAACATTACATAATCTGATATTATACATACATAGAGAATCTTACAAAAACAAAGTTAATTTTTCACACAAAAAAACTTTAAAAAAAGGAAGTATTTTCATCATACAACATAGACAATTTCACTCTATTCACTTATTTCACTAAATTCAGATAACTAAGAATTTATTTTTCTTCTTTAACAGATTTCTTCCAGCATTGTAACAAAATTCAATTGAGTTAAAAATTGCATTCATTCTCAATTTCCTACCTGACCTTATTTCGTTTTCTTAAAATAAAGATATCTATAAAGTAAAAAGCTTGACTGGATGGCAAACAAGTTAAGTTTTAATTACAAGTTGAATTTCTTAGAAATAGTTTAAAGAATCAGCGTCAAATATTCATAGAAAACAATTGCTCAAACACAGATGAAACTCCAGATGGTTTATAACATATAAAGTCAGATATTTAGAATACATTTATAAGTTTCTATAAATGTACTTTAACTACCTGAAATAAAGACAAATAAATCAATATGTAACCTTTGGAATTTTGTCAACTTTAAATTAAAGAATAATTTCAACAGATCATGGGTCAGTGGTTCCAAAATTCAAAGTCATATGAGCATAATAATTTAACTAAAAACATCTAATTCATTAAGTTACAAATACCATGGGACTTTAGGATTTCTCATACACCTCTTCTTCAGAGCAAGGTGAAGACCTTTTAATACATAAAAAATACAGTAGTCTCCACCTACTTCAGCAGCCAGAAATTATTTTTTCTCTTCACATAAAATATTAATTCAACTATTTCTAGTTCACTATTCTTCTGGGAATATCCCCCAATAAAAACTGATAGCAATTATTAATATAAACAGAAGTTCTTTTCTCTTAGAAATATTTTTTGCTTTCTAAATAGAACCACAACTTGCTACTTCATTTTTTTTTAAATCTTTCTCACTTTGGATACATTTATTCTATATTCCATCATGTATGTATTTATTTATTTTTTTTTTCAAGTTTTACTATTACAACTGATTTTATATTTGGAAACAATAAGAGGAAACAGTAATTTACAGCTTATTCAACTGCAGTATATATGTTTTTTTTAGATAAGAAATTGAAAATATAAAATAATGAATGAAAAACAGTTTTTTTTATAAAGAACTTGCAAGTTGCAACCATAAAACACATCTAAAACATTTGAGAAATATTTATTTTTCGCAAAGAAATACCAACTGAGACCATAATTAAGCCTTTGAAACAATTAACATGAAATTTGTCCTAGACTTCTCAAATGATATGGTTCTTGTTGAATAACAATCTGAATAATATGTTTTTGCATCATTACAAGATCTTACAAAATAATCTATGGTTTTGATATGAAAATAACAAGTTAAGCACTTATCATACACAAGTATACAATTCCTTAATCTTTTTATTTAAACAAATTTCAATTGACTATAATTAAAATTTTGTTTGATGCTTTTTAAAAATTGCAAGATTTTTAATTAATGTAATTCTTGTGCAAAAAAAAGATTAAGTTAGAAATTAAAATTTTTAATAAGTTTATTCAAGATTTATCAGGAGTTAATTAAAATTTCAAAGTTTTCAAAAAAAAAAAAAATACTTGTAAAGCTAAGAATTGTGTAGAATTATACGAAATATCCTTGTTATACCAACTAAAATTACCTTTCAGATCTTATTTGGGAATTGAGCAGCAATCTTTCACCAAATGATGCAATTTATACTTGCACCAAATCTCTAGGTAAGCAGAATCAATTAGTGTTAAATACTAAAGGAAACTTTGCAGTTAAATTTTCTTGAAGAAGCTCTTATCAGATGCTGATTAATTATGATAAGGTGATTAGAACTGAATTGTTTTAAATTGAGAACATGCAAGTATTTAGCTATTCTGATTAATACTGTGATCCTTCTTCAAAATGTATTCAATTGTATACATTCATCAGCGAAAATTCAACAAAGCTGTGCAAATCAAATTAATAATTTGTGGTACGATTCCTATTTGTTGTGATTTATCATCCCCACATTTGTTATATTTACAAGGTGAAATATGCTACAATCTTCTTAATGGTACATATATAATTAAAATATTAAAAATTTATATTTTTAAAATAAATTTAAATAGGTACTTAGAAAAATCAACTAAAATATATTCAGGGTATACATCAAGTGAAAAATAAAGGATTATATATCAGTACCAAACATTTTCTCTTATCACTAATTCATAAATATCTGGAACATAAATATTTTAACTAATTTTAAATAAACTATAACTATTATTTAAATAACTATTTTAACAAAACATAATTATATATAATACTTATATTTTTGCTAATCATATTTAGGCATTATATCAATAACTTGCTCAGTATAAGGTTGTACTCCATTGATAGGAAGAATTTTGGTGAATGGTAATTGTTTTTTTATAACTAAGAAAGTTTATGTAATTTAATAAATATAAATATATATTTAAAAATTTAGAGCTCTATTGCTAGAAATAAAACTATAATTAATAGTAAATAAAGCTTCTCAATGAAGACTGCTGATGGCCCACAAAGTACTTCTAAGAAATAGACAAATTTTAAACAATATTAAAAATAAGACCATATTATCTGTTTTTAGTAATTTACTCTCAGTTTGAAACCAAGAATGAACGTGGTAAAAAAGTATAAATAATCACACTTAAAAAGAATTAACTAGTATAGTCACAATATTTTTAATTGACAGTATAGTAAGTTTACCACACTGCCTACCAGAAAGAGAAATATCTTTGGGAAAATATTTTTAATTTTTTAAAAGAACATTTCTCAACATATTAAATAAAATAACAAATTAAATCACTCAGTAAACAAGTTAGCTATGGACTAATAAATTTTATACACTGAAATGGGATAACCAGGTTTCTTTTAGAGGTATTTATTTTGAAAATTTCTATATTTTATATAGAATAATTCTTTAACAGAATGAGAAAAAAAAGACTAAGTTTTCTTTATTAAAATAGAAAAATAAAGGAGTGAATATAAGCAAATAAATACTCTGTATAAAATAAATATTAGTAAAATAGCAAGTCACAAAAGGTAATTTAGACATACAAGACATTTTTTAATAAAACAAGTATAACTGAAGAAATTTCTGCATCCAAAAATTTAGAAGATGGTCTTAACTAAATTTCAAGAGAAAGGATTAGCAATGAATAAAATTCACTGACCATTTAATTTTGAAGATACACAAATTCAAACTGAATGAATTGGTATATATCAATATGTAGTGTGCAATCAATATGCCTTAAGTTGATCAGCATATAAGATTCCTCATTTAAAAGCTGTATTCAATGAATGCTCAGTAATGCTATGTATATCTTGTATGTAAATGAATACTATTTATTTTTGTAGAAAAGTTAATAAAATATTTTTGGGTTAGCAGAGATAGTCAAAACAATGAATGGCCACACTGCTGGAAATAATGAAACTGAAAACTGTAATAAAAAAAGAAAGATTCAAAAAGAAGAAATTATAAAATCTAATGGCAATAATATTGCATATTTCGAATCGATTTTTTCAAAATTGTGTTCAAAACAATGAATTGAAGAACAAAAATTTAAAATTTTGTTTATTTAGTTGTTGCTTAACAATGTTTTTTTGCAGTGAATTAATCAAACTGGGATCAACAGTTTGAAGAGGATATTGAATCGTTACACACGTCCAAGCCTTAGCTAGGATATAAACCCACAAACTGGTGAACTGAAGAGTAGAGTGCTAACTTTTCAACAATCATATTGCACAACAAATTTACTTTTCATTGGAGTATTAGACTCAATATATGTTTCTTTCCTTTTCAATCTATTTAAATTTGCAATAGCTTTGCAACTTTAAAATGAAAATATGAAATTATATTGAAGATTGCATGTTTAAACTATAAAATATCATAAAATACAAAATAACATATCTCAAAAAATGTTTTTCATTTTTTTGAAAAAAATATTTTGAAAAAACTATGAGTTTTAATATTTATATTATTTGAATTATAGAATATAGGAATTTCAAAATTTAAATACATTTTTAGTTGATTGAATTTTCTTATCTTAATAAAAAATCAAATTTATTTATGCTGATATAAGCAAAACATCACTTGGTATTAAATATATACACTTTTGTAAACACCATATAAGTTTTAAAGTTTCATTTAAATGCATGTCTGTTTTATATCAAGATATAAGAACTTTGTATTTTATATCCTTAACTTTGACTAGATGTTTTCAGTGAAAGGTAAATTTGAAAAATTTGTAAGCCAAGCCAATATTAAACAGGTTTTTACCTGTTTAATATTGACTTGGCCTCTAGAGATATTGGCTTAAGATCAAGATAACAAAGTCAAGGATAAAAGCTTCAATGATAAATCATAGCCCTTATCAAATCAGAAACATGATACTCGTTTTTATTATTATTTCTAATTTACGAATACTTGTGATTTTACAGACATAGTGGCTGGTCCCACAAATCCAATTTTATCCCTTTACAAAAATTTTGAAAAAAATCTCATTTTTTCCAAGTTATTTATGCTTTTTTTATTTATGTTTATTTTTAAGTTCTTTTCACTTTTTATTTTACAATTGAGAAATTTGGATCAGTGCTTTTATTGGAGAATTGTAAACCTTTAAATTGAAGAATTATATATTCCTAATGTTGAAATCACATATTTTTTCTTGAATTTCATCAGATAAATGTAACTTCCATCTTACAATCCATGCAACAAAGTATAATCAATAGTCCAAATATTGCAAAGAGTAATCATAGCTAGGAATTTCCTTATGAAACTTCTGTTCCTGGTACACTGTACTTACCAATTTATGCTTGGAGAAATGCTGCAAAAAATATATTTCAGTCATTTTGACTGGCAGATTTTGTTAACTTAAGAAAGCAGAGAACATAATTTAAGAAAACCCAGAACATTTACCAAATGATTTAAAAGTTAAGTTACTCATCAACTTCAACAAAGAAAACCACTGCCATCCTAAAATTTCATTTTAGGACTTTTTGAATGTGAACTCAAATGTAATTTGTAATTGCAAGAGCTATCAGAAGATTAAATAATTGAGAACAATAAATGAGAATGAAAAAGAATTTTCAGATATCAAATGCTAAGAAAATGATGTAATGCTGTGACTACCTATAAAACAAGCAAATAAAGGGCTAACAAGATTGAAATACTTTTCTGGGGAGGAGGGGGGGGGCTAATGATAAAATCTTTGTCATATAGAAAAAAAAAATGGAAAAACTTATTAAATTTTTTACACCTACTCAAACTCAAACACTGTTCAAATTTTCAATTGTTAATAAAATTGCTTATAACATAAACATTGTTCAAGTTTTCAATTGTTAATAAAATTTTTCTACACTAACTCAAACTCAAACATATTTTTTAAACTCGTAGTGGATAACATTAGAAGTTAATACAGTTTTTTTAAGTATTAATTCCTTAATTAAATTTTATTAATTTTAGCTTCATATGAGAGAAAGATACACTGTTGTATAATGGTGTCATCTCTTGGCATCAACAGTTGCTATCTCTATCTTTTTACATATTTTACATTCTTAAATTTATTTATTAACTTTTAAATGGGTATTTACTTCCTTTGGAAATTCAATTTAAAGGTTATGAAATTAATTAGTGAAATAGATGGAAAGCATGTATGTGTGTGAGAGAGAATTTTTTTTATTTTAAGAAAATGAATGAAATAAAGGATTCTCTGCAATATAGTGAAATGAGAAATATTTTTTGCAAAAGCAAAGTTGATGGAGCATCAGTGAAAAATCTTCATGTTATCAGATCAAATCTTGTCAAAGCAATAAACTAAACAAACTAGATTAACGGTATTAACCTTGCTTCACAAACAGACAATGTGAAACTTAAAAAGGTAACTAAAATAAAATTTTTCTTAGTTGACCTAAATAGGAATTGACTTTAAAAATTTTATATATAATTTGTTCATAAATAAAATGAAATTAATAATTGTTTTTATGTATGAATTTTATTCTGTTTCTTGCAGAATGCATATTAAAAATTTTTTTCCCCTAAAACTACTTTATTTATAAAAAAAGCAATTTTCTTAAAAAAAAAAAAAAAAAAAAAAAAAAAAACCCCAATTAGGTTTAAGATTGAGTCTACTATAAAGAGCAAAACAATTCGATTCTTTTAATTTAAAGCTGGCTACTGAGCATTACTTTTTCAATTAGAATGGAGATTGGTAGCCAATTATTCCATTAAAAACGTTATCTTCAGTTATTAGAAAAAATATTTTTTTTATAAAAATATGGTTTGCAAACCGAAGAAATAAGTGATTACCATTTTTTCATCAATAAAATGAAATTGTTTTTAGCTTGAATTTTGTTTTGAATGTGTTTCTTATGCAAAACATAATTAATTCTTTCTAATCGTAATTTATTTATAAAGAGAGAAATGGGATAAAAAAAATTTGTTTCAAATTTAATACTTTATTTAATATAGTTTCCTATTTTATAGACTATTTAATTAATATTTGGTGGAAGAGAGTGTTTATTGTATAACATCACTCATACATGCGAACAATTATGCAAATAGGGATCAATAAAAAATCTTAATGATACCCTATGGCTCTAAAACAAGTGCTTGAGGAATATACTGTAGATAAGCTTCATTGTTTTAAGAAGTTTATTTCAAATTTTTTTTAAAAAAAGTTTTCTACTTTATTGCTTTGAAAATTTTTTTATGAGGATGTCAAATTTTTTACACTTTAAAAAACTACAACTCTAAAATAAATAAAGATGCTGATTTAAAAAAATGAAAAAGTAAAAATTAATGATAATGTCTGAGGCATATATATATTATATAATTACTAAAATACTTACTTATTTTTAGATTTCAGACAAACTTTCTTTTTTGAATGGCTTTGGAATGCAATGTTTTTCCAAGATTATGGATATGACCTTTTTAAAAATTATGACAAACTATTGTGCTTCAATTCTAATTATAAGATTGCAAAGAAAAAAACTCTACTCTATTTTTTAATTTTGAAATAGTTAAATAGCTTTTTTAAACACAATGCCTAAATTTTTGCAAAAAATTTATAAAATTGAATGAATCTCAGAAGTCAAATGCACATATTACCATTATAATGCACAATACTGAAAATAATAAAGAAATGTAAAGATACTTAATGCTCTAAATTTGTAATATTTAAACAAATTTTAAGTTTTTAAATTTTTTATACATTTCTAAAACTTTTCCCATTTACTATCCTCCAATTTTGTTAGAGAGTCTGTCTCAGATGAACAATGAAGACCATGTTTAAAAACCATACACGCTGATTTTCATAACAATGATAAATATCTAATTTATTTTTCACAATTATTTTGAAATCCAAATCTAATAAATATATTTGGACAATTAGGTTAATTTCAATGATGAGTTATTAGTTTAACACAGGAAATTATATAATATTTCAATGATTACCTTATAGTTTGATTGATAACATCATTATTTCAATCTTTACTAGATAAGATTTTAGTAACATGTGAAAAGAGGCTTTAAAATGAGTCAAATTAATACCAGATGTTTATAAATACTAGATGAAGATAAATTATATTTTTTAATCTTGATATAACTCCAACCAACACACATTAACAAAAACATATCATAGTAAACTTTCCACATAAAATAAAATTGCATAATTTAAATTTTCAAAAAAATAAGTAAAGAAAAATATTTTATGTAATCTGAAAACTATAAACATAAAAATTGGACAAATCAGTATATAATTCTAGTGTAATATATAAAAAAATCGTTATAAGTAAAAACAGAGCTGCTTTAAAATATTGTTTAAATAAGAGAAAATAAGAAAAACATTAAATATTTTTAAAGAATTATAAATGTATTATACTAAATATAAATAATTATTATAATATATATTCTGAAAGAGAATTCTTACTTTAATGCATTATTACTAAAATAAATACTTGGAATTAAAACAGAAAATAATAAAAGCATGAGACATACAGACAGAGGAAAGAAGCATAAAAGTAGGAAGAAAGGGTTGTTGGCTACCTTGAGGTGTTGTGGTGTGCCCAGGCAATAAGGGTGCAGTGGAGGCATGCTGTAGGGTTGCCAGTTGCTGCAGCTTGCTCAGCTGAGGGGAAGAGAGAGGGGTGGTCAACACACACATATACACATGGGATCATTCAGCTAGCCGAAATAAATCGATATCTTGATTCTTTGCTAATTTAGTTTGTTAGTTTGTTCTAGCCAAATGCAGTTAAAAACGCATACTCAATTTAATGAATAAATAATCTGCACATGAAAGCTTTTGGAAAATGAAAATTTCAATTTGCGAAAGCTAATTGAATTATTTGCTTGGAACTAAAAAACAATCAAATCTATTGTCTGTAAGATTAGTTTTAATAGTCAAAAAATTGTATCATACTTATTAATTATATTGATTTTTAATTGTTTAAATAGTTTATTTGAAAGTTATTTTAATGAATTTTACAAAATTATTTAAGAAATTCTTAGGTTGTACCAATTTTTTTTTTCTTCAAAAGTATTTAGAAAGCATATAATTTACAAAGTAAACAATAAAAGGTAAATCATTCATTTTGTTACATGATTACTATAGTTGATAAGAATAATTCAAGTTACAACTTATAGAGAAAATACTGATTAAAGTTGAGAGCCGAGAATCATTATTCAGAATTATCTTTGAATTGCAAACACTGTTAATGAGAAAAATTTTTCTTCAAAATTACAATTTTATCTAAATGTTGAAGAGTAAAAAGTGATATGAGTATGACTAATGATTATGTTATAACCTATTACCAGTAAAATGTACTGATTTAGTGGATCAATTCAAATGTGCTATTTCTGCATAGAATATGTTATTAGTAATCATAAAAAAATAATAATCTTAAAAGCTTGTTAAAACAACTTATCCAATTTTAATATTGTTTTAAAACCAAATGAAAATTTTAAAATTTTTTATCTTTGAAAAATTCTAAGATTTATAAGGCTTTATGACTTTTATGTATTATCCTGTTGATCATTTTTATAAAAAAAAGAAATGTCATCAAATGTGATTTAGAGCCAAATATTGCAGTTTAATGACTACCCTTACATTTTACATTCCATTTAAGCTTTTATTTAATATTTTTAGTGCATGCAAGTTTTAAAACCATGATGAAAAAATTAAAATATGAATTAAAAATAAGTTTCTATCAATTTGTTTCAATGAGGATATAAGTTAACAACTCTGATTTTTTTCCAAAATATTTTTTAAAAAATGTTTAAAATTTGCAACATTTTTTTGTGAAAAGGGTGGTTAGGATAAATAAATTATAGCTTGCGAGTGAAATGGAAATTTTTCTTTTGTCAGAAAAAGCAATATTTCTAGAAAATATATTCCATTTTATCCACTTATTAATTTCCTATACTGAGACGTGACAAAAGTAATAAGATGCTTACTTATATACCAACACAAAGAAATATTGCCAATCAAATATGAACTATCCCCTTATTGCATTGGCCAGAAGATTGCATTAATTTAGTATAGAATTGATTCAAAAGTGAACAGAAAAAATCTTGAAAAAATATTCAGCCATACTGTGCAAAGGATGATGAAAATGTTTATGCAGGCATTGATCTTTTGATCATGTTCAATATTGGTATGAAGAGATTTGTCTCAACCATTTAAGTGGCTAAATCATGCTATAAACTTTTCCACAAAGTTATTCATACCAATCAATTTTAATCAGATGTCATAATGCAGTTTTACTTTAGAAAATACCACAATTGTTTGACCCTAGAATTTAGTTAATTTTATGGAACAGTAATTCACAATATAAAATTGCCATCAATTTTATATTGTGAATTACTGTTCCATAAAACACTCCTGATTGACAATTAAGTAAATAACCTTATGTAGAGTTTTTTTTTTTATATATATATATATATTTATTTTATTTTATTTTATTTTATTTATTTATTTTATTTTATTTTATTTTTTGCTCTATTATCTTGTTACCAAGCCAAATAAAATAAATTCATTAAACTAAGAAACATTTTCTTGTTATTTAGGATCCAATTAATCTATTTACAAGAACAGAAAGAAATGTTGCAATTGATGACGAGTATGTATTCCTTTTTCTAGTCATATTGAATTTTAGTGCACTGTCTTAACATACAGGTCTATATTTATACTCTATATTCAGCTACATGTTAACATTAAGTACTCTAAGTATAACATGTTTACTGTTTTAGGTATTAAAAAATATGCTTTGGCAAAAGCAATGTGGCTGATCAGATGAATGTCTTGTTTTCTTGATAATGAATAAAAAAAAAATGTCAAATATGATAAGAATTTCTAAAATGAAATAGTCCACTGATCTAACTCCAATTAGATAGTTTTATTTGTTTTAATGCAATCACATTTCACAAATTTTGACTTGGGCAATTTTGACTAAGAACTAAGGATTAAAATGGATAAATCATTAAAAATACTCATATTCAAGGGTCCAATCAGAAGTCAATAATTACAGTATATTATTGTTTTGTAGTCAAATATAATATACTGTAATTATTATACTATAACAATGTCAGAAAACATTTCATTTAAATTAAGTAAAAGCTATAAAAATGGTCTATTCATTTAAACATTCCTAACATAATGTTATTGAAGTTAGATAAATATGTTTTTGTCCCTTGACTTTAAAAACTTTGTGTATGGGAACATCTGCAGTATATCACCAGAAATTTTATAAAAGAACATAAAAAAATAACATCTATATAAATGTTATAATAATTTTCAAAATTATAATTAAAGCTATTCTATGCAAATAACTATATAATGTGTGAGTTTAAGCACACAAATTTTCAACAAATCAAATGAATATGAAAAATTATCTCTAGAAACAATTTGATAGATAAACAGCTTTGCATATTATATTATACATATTTTCATACAGGAAATTTTATCTATAAAATTAATTATGATGAACACTATTTTAAACTTTTATTAAAAGTTAGTGAATGTATTCTAAAATTTATTTTCATTTTTATGATCTTAAAATAAATGTACATTATAATAATGTAAAACATTAGTTCTAGCATTTATAAAGATTTCTATTTATGGAGCAATTTAATTAAAATTTAAAAATTCATGATTGGAAAGAGTAAAATTAGCAAATATTTTTAATGTTTCAAAATAAGAGTTTTATGATTGTACATCATACAGTATCAATAAATTTTTTTCCTCAGAGCAGAATATAGTACCATTTGGAGAAAAATGTCAAAGGTTCAATCCCAGCTACTTTTGAACAATGAGATAATTCACTTTCCATGGTTGCAGTTCTTATTTCAGCATATGCGTACAAGTAGTTGTTACACCAACATACTTAACTGTATCCAGGCCAGAGTTGGGTTCTACTTATTAGATGGAAGTTACTAATTTAGAAGCAGAGACCTAGCAGAAGACTTCCTCAATACTTGATCAGCCACTTCCAGATGCACTAGAATAAAGCCCAAAACAACCAGGCGACCTACTTTATATGGATAAGGGTGAGTGCTAAGGAGATTTTTCCCTCACACCATGTAAATATGTCCCCTGTCCATTAAAGATTATATTGAATTGTGTCTTCCAAAACATACTGAAGAGCTTTATAAGCTAACATTGTCTTAATAAATGAGGAGAATTTTAAAATGAATTATTGATATATTACTATTTTATACAGTGAACTTTTTTTATTTTGATCAGTCATAATGTTACACCTAACTGTCTAGTAGTCTCCTAAAATTTGTAAACTCCATTTCCTTTATTTCTCCAACAACAACACCTTGATAGAATAAAAATCAAGATATTATTAAAAGTAAGTTTGAACTGTTTTCACCAAGACAGTTTCCCCTTTCTAGAAATATGTTCATAAAGTCATGCATCAATATATAATAACATAAATATCCATAAGCATGTGAACTCTAAGCTTATGATAACATGTGCGCTCACTGATTCTATAAATTAATGCACATGTTCCTAAAATTCATGTATTGGATTGTTCCTTCAGTCCCCTTTTGTATGATTTATTTGAACTGCGAACCAGATTAAAACGTATTATGAATAACTACAAGCCACCACATCTGTGGGAATTTAATCCACAATTTGTCAAACTGAATATCTGAGAGATAACCATTCAATTGCAGCTTGGCACTGAAAAGTCATGAGCAAAGAATTTTAAAACTATTCCAAATGATCTTCACATCAATATAAAAAATATTACGAAACTGAATTTTTTTAAAAAAATGTATAATTTAGTTACAAATATCAAAGCTTCAATCATAATATCATCCAAATATTCCTACTTAAATAAGAAAATATGTTTCACTCATATTTATTCAATCACAATTGTACTTAAAACAAAAAGTATTAGAGCTAATTTCTAATTTTATCTAATATTTTACATCTCTGAAAAATAAATTAAAAAAAAAAATCCCTAATAATTCAAATTGACTACTTTAGTTCACTTCTCTATTTATAGTATTAATCTTAGAGTTTCAAGTTTTAAAAAGTCAAAATGTGGTAAAACTTGGCTTTACAAAAAATATTCAAATGTCTACTTTCCATTTTAAACAAATGATTAGCATTTAAATAATAATACGCTTTAGTCGGTTTATGACTCAAAACTAAAATCCTTGCTAAGAATTACATTTGTTTAATGACTGAAATAATTAAACAATTTATACTTTGGATATATCTTAGTTCAATTATAATTTTTTTAATACATACTTAATGGGAAAAAAATCTGCTTATTTGCTAGTATAAAAAATGGTTTTTAAATAGTATTCTCAAAATTTTAAAGCATAACTTTATTTTAGAAATATTATGAGTCATGTAACATATCCAAATGATCGTATTAAATCACTTTTATACTAACTCTTAAGTAAAGACTAACTATGCAATTATTAAAATTATAAGTCAAAAGATTTCACAAAGCAAGTCACTTCAAATTTCAGTGAAAATGTTTTGAAAGAAATTACTTTTCTAATATTTTAAATTAATCTCTTAAACTAAGCCAAAAATTACATTTTTACTTTGTATCAAAAATCTGCAATTCGAGACAAAACAATGACCTAATGTTAATGTTATAAAAACATAATAGCATATGTTAGATACATAAATGAAAAGCAATAAAAATATTTTGTAATAAAAATATAAAGATAAATAATTTGTTAGAAAATTTAATATTGAAAACTTAAGTTAAATGAAGTGAAATGCTGTTACTACAACACGTGAAATGTTGAAAAAGAGAAAAAAGTTAAGTGAAATGTTGTTACTATAACATCCGATTATAAAATAAAAGCAAGCACTAATATTAATAACAGAAAATATAGCTTACTTTAAAACACCGCTTTACTATTCACCTTATAATTTTAATTTAAATGTAGTCAATAATACAGAATTTAAAGAGCTTAAATATATAAGAATGTTTACCTATCAGTTCTGATTATATTCCTGCACAATGGAAGCTAGACTATTAGTAATAAACATACAAAAAGAAATAATATCTAGGAAACACTGTGTACTTATAAAGAACATTTTATCTAATGTTTAGAATTATACATTTTTCAATTTTTATTACTGATTATAAATAGTAACTTATCAGTAATTCTTACATGAATGATCTTCAGAATATACAGTTATTGAAATCTGTTTTCATTTTACAAGCAATTTTACATTAATAAAATGATGAAGTAACGTATCCCTCAAATATATAACATTCTGACATATACCAAATATCTTTATTAACAGATAACACAGAGTACAATATTAAAATTGTAAAAACATTAATGATATTTTGAGGAAAGCTTTTATTTAGAGATGTATTATTTATAAAGTTAGAATTTTGATACAAGCAAAGTTGCTGAGTTTATTGTTACATTTTCCTAATTGAAAATTTTTAAATGTTAAATAAAAAAATGATAATAATAAAAAAAATATTTAAAAAAAACTTTTAGTTAAAAATATTTTGAATTGGAAATTCAATAAATATAATAAAAATTTTATTGATTTAGAATAACATTATAAAAAGCTTTCTTTTATTATATTTCTTATTACAAATGTTTTACAGAATTATATTAAAGAGAAGTCATAAACTTATAATAATTAATAATTAATACTTATGTTAAAATCAATTAATAATGATATCAAAAACAAAATAATTACTATAAGCATTAGCATTAAATTGTTAAACATGGCATAAATTTTAATAATTGTGCATTTGTAAAATAAAAGCAAGAATAAATTGTAAAATTTTTGTATAAAGGAATGACTTTTATTTTTTTTATTCCAAATATTAATTAATGCTTAAGGAATCACTTTATATATATTCATTAAAAAATACTTTACAAGTACTTTGATTTCTATTCTATGGTCATTTTTTTACAAACAAGGAGGGATTCAGCAGGGATCTATAATGTAATGTAGATTTTGAATCATTGCTTAATGTGGGGGGGGGGATTTGAATACACAATGAACTATCTAAATGAAAGCTAAAATAATGACTATATATCTATTTGCTATAAACTTAATATTAAGTCAGGATTTACTATTTTTTAGCAGAAATACCTTTAATCCGTTTGCTATTCTATGGTCACTTTTTGACCTTGAGTTCTAACTCACTTGAGACCCACAATTTTAAGTAGATTATGAACCATTAATAAATATCAACAGCTGAGATAAAAAAAATCTATTCATAGAGCTGACAGGCAGGATACTAATGATTTTATTAATAACTTGAATGAAATTTTTTAAGGACACATAGCATATTCTCTCTTGTTAGCAATCAATTTAAAATAACAAATTACAATTATAAATTTGAAAAATATTATAATAAATAAATACAAAGTGCACAACATTTGTAGAAATTTCTTTGGCAATAGATGAAAAACATGGATTACCTAGAAAAGCATTTTATGGCATAAAAATACAGTGTACTAAAGATTAACCAAGAAAATATTTATCAATTAGTCTTGGAAACATTTTAAATTTCAAATAAGACAGTCTATGTTCCTGGTCTTTTAGCATATTTTGATAGACAGAAAAGATAAAAAGCCAGATTCATTTGTAAAATAAAGAGAAATAACCGTTATTTATTTTATTGCATCAAAAATAAATTAAAAGTAATTAATTGTGTACACAGTTTTCTTTCTTGTGAATTTGTCTTTGTTATGTTATTGTAAAAATATAGTTTTGTAAGATTTTTAAAGTTAATCTTTATGCATTATGATTTTTTTTAAATTGGAACATTTTCCAATTAATAACATTCTAATAAAAATATTTAAAGTAGTTAAGAACTTTTGTTAGGAAATATCTGATAAAGGAAATATGCTAATATATATAGTAAGGAGAAAATTCTAGATATTTTCTAAAATACTTTTTCATATTATTGATTACTCAATATCATCAGATTTTCAAGATTAATTTTCATGAGTAATATAGCATTATTTAACATAGTTTTTTTAAACTAAATTTTAACTTGAGACTATTAAGGTGAAAGGATTGTAAAATATAAAAAATAATGAAATTGTTCATAAAAATCTGGCTACTACTGCATCTACATTTAAATTTCATTATGCATTTTTTTCAGTTCTTAAGCATTGAAAATATTGTAAATTTAATTTCCCTTATAAAATTCTGGTGACTGCAGATATTAGTAAGTATGTATGTATGTATGTAAACACATGCACACATATATAATATTTTATCTTTAAAATAATTTACTTATAAAAACATTAATTCCCACATTAAAAATATATACATATTTAACAATGTGAATTAATCTTATATTCTTGAGTTCTATACCTTTTTGATAAATAGTTACAATATTAAGAAATAAATTATTGGCTAGTTTCCTATAATAATGTAATTTATTTCTTGTATTCCTTACAAAGAAACAAATAATAAAAGCAGAATAGTTTAAAGAGAATTAAAATAATCTCTAAAATACCACATTATTTACAATTAAAATAATAACATACAACTTCATTATTATTATTAGAAAAATAAATAATAAAAGTTCAGAATAGACCTTGAAAAAAATCTTTTTACAATTAGATTTTAGTTCCACAAGAAATACATATAATTAGGCCAAAAAGTTTTAAAAATTCACTAATGACATCATAATGAATTACTTCACAAAAATCTGATAGAAAAATCTACCAAGTGAATATCCAATCTAAAAACCAATGACAAACACCTTTAAATAAGAATGTTAATACTTTGTTTTCTACTTAGCATTAAAAATTTTAAAAAAAAATAAATTTATAATTTCTGACTTTCCCTACAAAATTTTTTCATATTTTAATTTTTTCAAATAAGGTTATTTTTAGTTTAAAATGAAAGAAATATAATAGACAAGATTAGTATAAATATATATAATTATTCCTGAATAAAATTTTAATTTCTAAGTTGAACATTTAAATTGATTTTATAAAAATTTTTTAACACACTTTATAGCAGACATTTATCTATCATTTGAACTAAAATGTGATTCTTAATATTTTCTTTTAATTACTAATTCTAGTTGGAATTAACTGTTGTGCTCTGAAACCCTAGACAAATGTGAAAAGTTGATTTAAAAAATAATATATTTGTGTTCTTATCTTATTAAATAACAGGTTAACTATTCACATTAGTGAAATTCAAAACAAAAAATAATGTCATTAATAAAATTTAGTGTTAAAGATAATGTAGTAACTTTGAAAAAAAAAATGTATTAGGGAGTTTGTTGAATATTAAAGTTAAGTACATATATATTTGAATTTAAATTATAAAAAGAGTACCTGTACTTTAAAGCAATATTTTAGAATTTTAAAATATTAATGAAACATTTTAGAAAACTACTTTATAAAGTTAAATGCGCTTGGAAGAAAAACACATAATTGAATACTTGATATATTGATATTATTGCAGATATTAAGTTATTAAATTTTAATAATTTAATACATTATTATTATTTCAAGCTGTAATAGGTTTTTATTGAAAATTTAATGCTAACAAAAATTGTTTTGTCTACTTTTCAAATGCAAATACAACCAAATTTGTATTATTATAGACATTCACAATAGATGAAACAAATATGAAGAAATTCCAACTCTAAAATTGCTATTACATAGTAACTTAAAAAATTTTTTTTAAATAATATTATAATGAAATTCTACAGTAAAATTTTAATTTTACTTTTAATAAATTTAAGCTCCAGGTATTTTAGCATTAAATATTTTTTTACTAGGAAATATATAAATTTTATACTATTTCTATTATGATAAGCATTTTTATAAACAAATAAAAAAATGAAATCTTACATCAGGATGAGGAAGAGCATATTGCCCAGGCATGGTATAAGCACCAGAGAAAAGCATGGGAAGAACAGCAGATTTTGGGCGATATGGAATGGTAGCTCCTTTCGGTGGTGACTAAAAGAACATTCTTTCATTAAAATTTGTCATAAAGACAATTTTCATAGCTAACCTAAGAAACTCTAAGTTACCTTTTTTACATTGATATTTTTCTATGATTGTAGAAAAAAAAACATATTAAGACACTTGTTTTTTAATTTCCAAAAAAAGTTTTGTTGAGCTATATTATAACACAGTTCAATTAAAGCAATTTTTCTTTTATGACAATCTAAGGTGTATAAAGTTTAGGTTATAAAATATGTACCCACCCCCCGAAAGCATTGCGTTAATAAATTCTAATAACTTCAGAGGACATAATTAAATCAAAGCTATCTTTAATTTTTGATTGTGCATTAACCAGTAATTAAAAGAAATGTATTTTAAGCTTACTGAATTTAGAAATTTAAGTTTTCAATCATATAATTTGATACATGTACTAAACATGTGACAATTGCTTTTATCTGTAATTAGCAATGAATTGTAATTCACAAATAAAGTTAAGCATTTTGGATTAATTCATACCAACAGTACAAAAATGAAAACTTTTTTTTCATTTGCATATCAATTCAAAAATTAATAATTAAGCGTATGGCTCTTAAAATATTTTTGAAGCTTTTTAACATTATTGCATAGTATTTAAAATATTTATTTTACAGCGGACATATTTCAATTTTCAAAATAATGACATTCAAGAAGCTATTTACACAATTAAATTTTTATTACTTTTAAAAATTTGAGTATCGTGTCAACTTATAAAGAATAAAAACTGTTATAAATGCCTTAAAAAAATTAAAAGCATATCCTATTTTTCCAATGATAAAAATCAATTGATAAAATAAGCGCTTTTCAACTTACAGAGCTAGCTGATATGCATCTAGCATACAAGGCTGATTGAAATGTGGAAGCCACACATTACCATAAGAGACAAACTCATTGACATATCTTTTTGCACTTGCACGAGATATGTGTAGGATTTGATGTTGGACAATAAGTGCACAGGAATGTGAGTGAAGAATAAGAATGCAAAACAATGAGACTAAATTGGATCTGTAACAGAACAATCCCAATAGCAGTACATAGGCAAAAATAAATCATGCCAGGATGTAAGACCATCAGGTTGATCCAGCATACTAATGACACCCATCACATGCAGTTATTGGTATAGGTGATTTTGCTTTGTGATTGGGAATTGGACATTAATATTTACAGTGCATACAAGAGATCCCTGTCTAAGATTTAATCAATTATTCAAATGAGGTACAAATAGCTTTTCACAGTAATTTTAAACTAAAGAAAGGGGAAATATACTTATAAAGCACTTTCTGTTGATGAAAATCTTTACATTTATAAAATACTATAACTTTTAAGTAATCTGTATTACATAAAAATATCGCATTATAATATATAGACCAAAGAAAACAAACCTCCATCATAACACAGCATATTTGATATATACATTTGGTCAAAGCTTCAGCAGTGCCTGATATGGTAACTGCTCTTTCAGTTGAATTAGGAAGCATATCACTTGCAACTTGGATGGATGCTCCTGTTGCCTAAAGGACAAAAAGTAATTATTTTAACTTAAACAATATAAAGACCAAAAATTTTTAACAAATAAATATAAGAAAGCATTCCCAGAAAAAAATATATAAAATTACCTTCTCACTACATAAAAAACAAAGTATGAAATTTATAGTTATTTAAATCAGCACATTCCTAAATGGACTAGTTAATTCAATTTAGTTTTGTTCAATTTATATTTAATATTTTATGTATAAAAGTAAATTTCTTTTTCTCAAATTTTCTAAAAACTACTTAATGTGATATATTTAGTAAAATTTTATATCTTATGTAAATTTTTGTGTTAGCAATTCATGCCAGAAATCTATTTTATCCAGTGAACTAATTCTATTAAAAATTTCAAAAGAATTTTTAGGAATGTGAGTAGCTCAATCTTTAAAAATGTTGTAATTCTACTAAATTAGCATACATGCATTTAAATGAAATAAAAGTATTCTATACTGAAATCTTTAAAAGTGATTAATATATATATATATATATATATATATATATATATATATATATATATA